>AJMS01009981.1:0-12056 GCA_000263175.2 Phaeosphaeriaceae sp. UM 1110
AGTCGGAGGACAAAACACGGCCAGACCACGTAGTGTAGACATAAGCGCCTTCGTGGAAGATGGATTCAAAATTCTCCCACTCACACGCATCGCTATAGCAATCTCATGATAAGCCTGAGCACACGAATGTACAATCTGCCTTGGGAGACATACCGGTAGCAGGGCCAGCCTTCGGCGAGCTCACGGAGTTTTGCTCTTTCCAGGACTAGGGCGTCAGGGCTATTATTGCGGATAGCCTTCGATGGCCACCAATTGTCGGGCAGCGAATGCAGGTCAGGCATTTTTAGCGTTGGGATCGTAAGAAATATGCAGAAAACATTTCTTTGCAAATTGCTGAGTTTGAAGCCATCGAAAGTTCTATATGTAAGACTAAATCTCGTAGAATGTGCAGGTCAATGGATCCGGGTAAGCTCACAGCCGGTCAGCTGACAAGATGTGCGAAACTCGGACCTCATCCCAACGCTGTGTCACCAGCATAATCACCTACATGCAATGCACTTGGGAAGCTATGTTCGGTATTGTGACGTCTAGTTGCAACACAAAGGCTTGGGACGACTACCCGTCTTCGACTCAGCCCTACGTTCCCACTGTCTCATAACTTTGGCCCTTCTATTTTGCAAAGCTTGTATCCAAGCAAAATTGCGCAAAATGAACAAAAAAATTGTCTTGATCAATGGGCCCAAGCTCGATTTACTGGGGACCCGCCAACCGAAGCTCTACGGCTCAACAACGCTTCTAGACGTCGAGTCGAATGGCAGAAACCAGGCAGAAGTTTTGGGAGCTGGACTGGAGGTTTTCCAATCCAATCACGAAAATGCAGTTGTGGAGAAATTCAAAGTGCGAAAAACCAGGTCGATGCCATTGTCATTAATCCGGCAGCGCTCACCCACACAAGTGTCGCTATTATAGACGCGCTGCTGGGAATCGACATATCATTTATCGAGGTTCGCATCACCAACATCCATGCGAGAGAGACTTTCAGACACCGAAGTTACCTTTTCGACAAGGCCAATCTCTTGGGCCCAAAGGCACATCAAGATCATCTCATAACATGGATTCAAAGGCTAGCTTCCCACACAAGACATCGCAACGTCTTTCTGCCGTCTGCTCTGTCTCTTCATTGCAGTCAGCTTGATTATACATTTCTTGGGTCGTTTACATCGCAAGTGTTGAACACAACATGAAAGCCTTTGTGTACCGACAAAATCCAAAGCACGTAATTTTCGGCAGTGGTTTGATCGCGAGGGCAGCAGAACATTTGAACACAATGGACTCACAAAACCACTTATTCTGTCTACCCCTGAGCAGATAGGTCAAGCGGAAGCACTACGGTTCATGTTGGCTCAGAAGGTAGAGGTGGCGGGTTTGTACTCAGAAGCTACGATGCATACACCGCTTCATGTCACCGAAAAGGCACTACAGTACTGCCAAGAGAAGGGCCCTGACTGTTTGACATCTATTGGTGGTGGGAGCACGGTGGACTTCGGTAAAGCCATGTCGCTTAGGAACGGTCTTTTCCACATTGTTATTCCGAAACTCTTATGCGGAGAGTGAAGTGACTCTTGTCGTTGGAGAAACGGTGGACGGCAAGAAAATCACCCGCTCTGATCCCAAGATCCTCCCAAGCTTAGTTATCTACGACATCGGTCTGATCATGACTTTGCCAGTGGTTGTTTCGATCACCAGTGGTATCAACGCGATCGCGCACGCAACCGAGGCCCTCTATGCCCAGAACGGAAATCCTATCACGAATATGTTCGCGCAGGAAGAAATAAGAGCCCTTGCTCGTGCCTTTCCAGAGCTTCTCCGCGAGCCGCCTTCGCCTTCTGCTCGATCTGATGCCCAGTATGGCGCATGGCAATGCGGGGCCTGTCCAAAAACGGTTGGCATGTCTCTACATCATAAGCTCTGTCAAACATTGGGCAGTAGCTTCAATCTTCCGCATTCGGAAACGCACACTATCGTTCTTCCTCACGCACCGGCATACAATGCGCACGAAATCCCTACATCCATGAAGATGATGGCTGATGCTCTACCAAACAGCGATGGGGATGCGATTCAGGAATTGAATCGGTTGTTGATGAAGATGAAAGCTCCTAAAAGCTTGGAGGCGTTCGGCATGAAAGAAAGCAACATTGATAAAGTTGCGGAAATCACGGTGAGTAACGCTTACTGGAATCCGACGAGCGTCGAGAGGAGTTTATTAAGGGAAGTCATCCGGCGGGCTTGGGCTGGGAAAGATGCCCGTACAGATCTATAAAATCATCGAAATTCCCTAAAGAACCACTCTTATGCATATAAGTTACGTGACGCTTTACTTCATGTCACATTAGCTACGAATTTAAGCTGGCAACTTTGTGAATATGAGTTATGAATTTACGTGTATCGTGTCGCATCGGCCAGTGAGGACAGCGTCCAGCACAGGTCTCTCGCTGACTGCCAACCTTTGTCGTGATGTGATGCCAAGAAGTAGTCATTGCGAATACCAATATTTGTATAGATAGTTTTATGAGCTGAGTTCAGCAAGTTTGTGGCCCGTGACGAATTGCATGTTCCCTTCTTTTTCCGAGCTTAGGAGAAGGCGCGCGTGCGGGGCGTCACCGACCGCTTAAGTCTTGTTCCAGTCCAGCGAATCCAAGACGACTCCCTTAAAATGGTAACTGCACCCAGACGCAATCAGCAGCATACATAATTCTTTAAAGAATGGCCACGAATAGCACCGACTTCAAAACGCTACACCTGGTGGGCATTGGCGTCAAGCACTCGATCGCCCCACCAATGCACAATATGATCGCTGAGTCCCTCGGCCTTCCGTGGACATTTTACAGCACGGAATGCAGCACTGTCGAAGAACTTGTAACCCTCGCGCGGAAGCCGTCCACAGCTGGTCTCGTTGTGACGATGCCGTACAAGAACACGGTAATGCCACTCCTGGACGAATTAGACGATTTAGCGATAACCATTGGAGCTTGTAATAATACCTACCGTCGTGGAGATAAGATTGTGGGGACGAACACAGATTGGCGTGGTATCAAAGGATGCCTGCTTGAGACGGGCGAAGAAAGCTCTCGACCAGGACCTGGCCACACAGCTTCAGCTTTGATCGTCGGAGCTGGGGGCGCTAGTCGCGCGGCTGTGTACGCCCTCAGCAGCCATCTTAGCTGTACCACGATATATGTCTTGAACCGCGATGATGCCGAAGTGGAAGCGCTCGTGGCCGATACGCAAAAGTTGGCTGCTGCACCTAAGATCATCCACATTAAGTCCTTAGAGGACGCCTCAAAACTGAATACGCCGTACTACATTGTCGGCACAGTCCCGGACTTTGAACCGCGAACCAAAGCTGAGAAAGATGTAGCAGCAATTCTGGCGCATTTTCTCTCGCGAGACACAAAGGGCGTTTTGCTAGACATGTGCTTCAAACCTCGTCGTACCAGGATGATCAAACTTGCGGAGACCCATGGATGGCCGACTGTCGAGGGTACTCATGTAATTGGTTATCAGATTCACGAGCAATGGAGGTTATGGGCAGGCAAAGAGCGAGTCGCTCGTCTGGATGCAGATGGGGCCTGGAAAACTCTTCTTGAGGCGGCAGAAAGAAGTACCGCCATCAATTTCTAGGGTGACCAGTGGAATTAATGATAACATTCAACACAACGATAGTGTCTGACCCTGCGGAATTTGGAAGTGAAATATTGACATGACGTGTCCGCATTTGCCTGCCTGTAACGCAGCCCACCGTCCCACGTTACACGCCTCATTGTGGATCAGGAGACTATCCGTCTTTTCCATGTGCTTCGTGCGTACATACAATTCTTTCCAAGCACGAACAAAGCACACTTTAATGATGATACTGCTAAGTTTTCGGCTCACTATAATTTCTTGAAGCTATGAGAAATTCGCTGAAAGTATTATCAAATTCGACTGGATGTACGACTTCAACATGAATGGGGCCTATCACAAAGATGAACTCGCTAGACTTCTGCGCTTGAGTTCATTGTCCATCGCTTCTTCCATGACCTCTCTCGGCGCATTTCTGCCCGTCCAAAGCTCAAACTGAGCATATGCTTGTTCTTTCAACACGTCCATGCCCCTGAACACTCGCCACCCCGGGAACGACTTCGCTACCTTCATCATTCCAGTTTCCAGGGGTCGATAGGCCATCTCAACCAATACTCCAGAACTGGCTCCTTTGAAAAGACTTTTTGGTACTTCTTCCTCGGTAAGATCATCTGCAGGAATACACGCCACGATTATCCACACTGGTGATCTGGCGATCGAGTGCACCTCTTCCAAGCTAGTGCATATCTGATTTGACAGTTTGGGAAAGTGTCTGGCCATTTCTTCTGCACTTGAATGCTTGCGGTTGACAATGATGACGTTCTTCACTTGTAGTGTTTCCAAAGCATAGCACGCTGCACGCGCCGCCCCACCAGCGCCCAGGACGACTGCCGTAGACTCTTCGATGTTTGGTAAATGACACTTGACGATGCAGGATCTTATGCCTGACCAATCCGTGTTGTCACCCTCCAAGGTCCGTCCAGATGGCGATTGTCTGACTACAATCGTGTTGATTGCACCAACGCAAGTTGCTCGTGGTGTAACTGAGTCGAGGTATTGCCCAATCTGGAGTTTATGAGGGAACGTGACTGATGCACCTCCAAAATTGGGTTGTCTTATCGGGCCTTCAACTGTTTCGTCCACAGCTTTGGTATCATGGATTGTGTAGTGGCCGGGATGGTGGACTTTAGAAAACCCAGCATTATGCAGGAAAGGAGACAGCGAAAATGATATGTTGTTGCCAAAAATGAAATATTGGAGGCTGTCCGTTTTGTCGCATGCTTGACTATTGCGCCGATTGGAATTATCGTGGTTTAGGGATAGCTCTGGCATGACTTTGGATGATGATGAGCCTGGTGAGACAAAGCAAAGTCTGTGTGCTGTTATTGTCCAAGAGACATTCACGAGTATTGGAGTATCCGGTCTAGGTTGCTAGTGAGTGATGAAGTAAGTGGAGCAGTTGTTGTGGGGCGCTACATGTCTTTTCCGCTGGTGGCGGCAACCTCGGTTCAAGCATGCGAGAGACGGCGAAGAACAGGGCTACTCCTAATCTGGGTTCTTGGTAGATTCACAGCACGTAGCAACATGTCCAAGTCAATTCATTACATACAATAGTCTTAACAACCATCCACTTTTGCACGAGATTGCATTTGGACACCTCATATGCTTGCCCTGAGATGGATCTTCGCTACCCACAATACTATATACCATGAAAGGTCGTCGATTCTCAAGGCCATCCCGACACATATGTAGCTCCTGAAGGAACTTGAAGAATGAAAAAATCGTGGATATATTAGGGCACCGTAGCTGAGCTAGTCGATTATCTCCGTATAGCTGGGAGACATTTGCGACCGCATCACATTCTCTGGTGCGCGGCGTCCCGTGAAGAGTTCAAATTGTGCAATACCTTGCTCGGGAAGAACTTCGAGCCCATGCACTGAAATCCATCCACGGTTTGACAGCTTGTGAGCCTGCTTCATGAGTGGTGTCTCGGGGCTATCATATGAGAGCTAACAGGCTCGTTAGCATTCCAGATGGAGTGGCGCAAGAAGACTCACTTCGATAAGCACGCCACCAGTCTTGTGTGCGAGCCACTGGTCCGGAATTGAGAGGGGTGTAGAGCCAGTCTGCGCAACAGAAGGAATGCAAGATACAATAATTGTGGGCGTTTCGAAGGGTGTCGGCCAAGTGCTGTCATTCGGTGGAATCACTCTGATGTCCGCGGGACCACACACCGGAACTTCAGGAGTTTCCCAGTCTCGAGTAGAAGTGTCGTCTATACTAGTGTGATCAATCGAGTAGGTTTTCCCGCGGAATCGAGTTGCCAGTGCCTCCGCCTTGTCTTGCGTACGGTTGCAAACAAAAACCGTTTGAACCCCCAGGCGAATTAAGCTATAGACACACGCATGTGCCATGCCACCAGCACCGATCACGAGCGCGGTCGTGCTAGCTTGAACGGCGTTCACTGGTGACAGGTGCCGACGTATGGAATTGAAAATACCGATCCAGTCGGTGTTGTCGCCGTACAGCGCGACGATTGGGCCAGTTTCATGTCGTGAGAGTAATCCTCCGAGGCCACTTGTTCGTAAAGGAAGGAGAGTGTTGACCGCTCCAATAGCACGAGATGACTGACTGAGGAAGTCGATGACCGGTATGATCTCTTGTTTGAAAGGTGCTGTTATACTTGCGCCGCCAAAGTTGCTGTCCCGTACTAGGGCCTTGAGGTTCCCCAGTGAGCAGCTCTGCAACTTCAAGTACTTGTGAGGCAGCTTGAATACCTCGAATGCAGAGTTGTGCATGTCTGGTGACAGACTTGACTGTACATTCGCCCCTAATATGCCGAAAAATTGAGGCTCAAGGGTGTACGACGAACAGAGGGCAGCTTGATGTTCTTGTATCGTGAGAAGCCAATTAGAATCGTGACCGCCACCCTGAGCGCAATGTTGCAGAAGTGGATGTGTGATGGGTGTCAGAATCCGGTTGAGAACGCAAGATGGCCGGCCGAGCCTACCCGTATTGTATGCAACGATGGGGATGCTGGCTCGCCTGGTATGCTTGACTGAGTGTATAAATTCCTGAATTGATTGATTTTCTGTCCTCGAGGATGCTGTTTTACAAAGCCTGGCGATGTCGCAATGTGATCTCTCCATTCTCTGTAAAATGGAATCTGTCTGCGAACTGCACCAATGGTGCGAAGTGCCGAGGGCTTCGAAATGATGACCAATGATCCGAGTATGACCCCTGGCAGATTGGATAATGTCGATCTCGGGGTCCTCAAGATGGTAATCCACAGTAAGGTAATCCGGGGCAAGGCGCAGCGAATGAGCAAGGATCTCGAGATAAGACTTTCGCGCAAGGGACGTTGGGAACCCTTCTTCCACGGGCAAAATGACGTGGATGATGATCGGCAAATGGAACGATCGACGCACGATGAAGTATTGTCGGGTCAAATACGTTGCTATAGTGTGATGAAACCCTTGGGTTGAGCATAGAGATTCGACATCGATCTGTAGCTCAATGGCATCTGCCAAGATGTCTGTTTGCCTTGTCCTTTCGGCAAACAATGACGCCTGCTCCAACGGAAGCGACAGGCAGTACGTAAAAGCCCGTTTCTCAAGAGGAACCGAAGAAAGCGAATGCTGAGCCTTGTCCATGTACATCCCCGCCATCCGTTGTCTTGTGGAAGAGAACCACTGCAAGAAGTCTCTTTCCATGCTTTTCAGGAGGAGCCATGGTCGCGTGTTGCGGGCATCGTTGTTTGCTACCAACGACGACTCTGAAAGGTTATAGAACTCTAAATTCGAAAGTTGCCGAAATGATGGGCTGCTGCGGTCTACGAGATCTGAGATAACCTTCTCGTCGTAGGAACCAACATATTGGGAAATGTCGCTGGCATCCCGCAATACGAAGATCACAGGATGGCTCCTTGAATATTCGCAGACAAGTTCCTTGCCGGCACCTTCGACAGTCGCAGAGCCACAGACAATGACCGCGCCTTTGGGATGTTGCTGAAGTAACGACTGCAATATTTCGACCTCTTGGCGCCTGTACTCGCTGGCGCCGTGCGTGGCAGCATATGCTGTTCTTGTCTGACCAAGTTTACTTTGAAATATCCTTCCTGAGTCGACGACGCGAAAGCGAAGTGCAGTGGACGCAACGAGGGCAAGTGTGGATCTCCCGGTGCCTCTAAGGCCGACTAACAAGATCGAAGCGTCTGTTGAATATGTGCGATGAGGGCGTAGGACCGGAGAGCCTTCCGCATCTACTCCAGGTGTATTGCCTTTATGGTATGATTCGTTGCGAGAGTTTGGCTCCTGTGGTCGAAGCCTCATGGCTGCGAAGCCTGAAGGTGGACTTGTTCATGATTCAGCGATGGAAGGGTGGCCGAATGTTTGGATTGAGCTAAAATCCGCCCCCAACCGGCTCAAGTCTTAGCCGAACAATCTACCCCGAGACACGTGCACTTTCCGGGGAAAATTAGCCCACGGAGCATAATCTGGGGAAGATGGACATGCCTCACGCTGCCATTTCATGACCTCTGGCCGACAGGGCCCTGCTTACTAAACAGGACACAACCTGCCCCTCAGATGACGAACAACCGGGGTAAAAAACGTTCGGAGGACGACAACAGCCATGCACCGAGGCCCCCGTCGCGGGCGAAGCGAGTGCGCGTGTCCCAGGCCTGCAACGAGTGTCGCAAGAGAAAAGAACGATGCGATGGTGTGCAACCTCAATGCGGGCCCTGTACAAGTCTGAATAGATCCTGCTGTTTCGATGCGCAGTCTAGGAGGCGTGGCTTACCTACCGGATATGTTCGTGCCGTGGAGATCTTTCTGGGACTGATGTTCCATTCGGTCGTTGGCATTGAGCACCGCGCAACATCCATACTGCGCGGAGGAAGGGGTGTGCCACCTTGGAACATGGAGCAATTCTTACCTATGACGGTAAATAGCCTGGCTGATGCGTGGCGCCGCAGTGGGACAATGAAGGAGCTCGAGCAGTTACTTGCTGGTATTGAGCCTGGGGATGAGTGTGAGCTTTCGACTCGAGATCTATACGAGAAGCTGGAAGGCGCTTTTATGGACCGACTGGTCATTAACGACGGCGTCGACTGTCGAGATGGACTCCTGTCACCCCCGCAAACCAACACGCCTCCGATGCTCGAACAATTCGCACCCGATGTAGCGGCAGAAAATGAAGGTGCTATAAATCCTGTCTCTAATGACACTCCAGTTGTTCCCGCCCATCAAGAATGCCAGGAAACAATAGAAATGCCTCATGACTGGTCACACCTACTCGACAGATACTTCACCGACACGCACACCTGGTTTCCAATCGCGCCCAAACATGACGTTCTCCGCCAGGCCTTTTGCTTAGCGAACAGTAATCCAGAAGAAGAAAGCCAGGAATGCATGATCTCTAGAGGCGATCGAGCAGGTCTGTTTGCGACTCTTGCTTATGCAAACTATCGCGACACATTATCAAGTCATGCACGTGTAGGCCAAATCGAAGAAGAACAAGGCGGAGCGCCCTCGGGCAGTCTTACGCGGAGATTACAGAACGAGGCTTGGTTCATTTTGAACCAAGCCAAGGAGCGAATGGAGTACGACGCCGGTCATGTTCAGGCTTTATTGGTCCTCACCGTTCTCCAAGTCGACCAGGGCTCTCTGGAACAGGCCTGGATCACTATTGGAGAAGCCGTACGCATAGCGGTTCTCTTGAAGATCATACCATCGTCGCACCGAAACACCGGATTGGTTGTTAGAGATAAACAGAGACGTCTTTTTCTTGGAATATATGTCCTCGAAACATTGATAGCCTATACTCTAGAGCAGCGACCATATCTCAAAAGATTTGATCTTGCAAAAATTGGCTCGCTGCCCGTTGATGGCATAGAGGAGTGGGAGGCGTGGAAGTCTCTTGGTCCACACGATTCGACTACCGGGAGAGGGACGCGTACACCGGGACGTTCCCTCAGTGCTTTCAATACGTTTCTGAATCTTGTCACTCTACTCAATGATTACTCGCATGGAACCTTTAGCCTGGAACAAACCTTGCAACATGTCCAATCATGGAAAAAGACCCTACCCTCAGCCCATCAAAACCCTCTAAATTCTCTCGAAACCCTCAGTCTCGATACGCCGCCCCAGATGCGAAACTTAATATTGGCGTCGCTTAGCATCGATGTTTTCCTACAGGTCCAGTCATTCCTTGCGCGGAAGAACACGCGGAGTCCTGCTCCTTTGACCGCAGTTCCTACATCAGCGCGCGAAACACTCGAAGTTATCATCAGACATCGAAGGCTTGTGATGCACTCTCAAGCCTGCCCTTTGACGCCAATATACATGTCCATGATTGAAAGCCAAGTCGATCTGCACGGTCAACCTGAAAATCTTGGTGGTTTGCAGCAATCCCCTATGCCATCTAATCGATCTACGGAGCCGACAAGTAATGGAAGATCCTTAGATTACCTTGAACTACAATCAACCCAAACACAGCCCAATTCGATGCAGCCTGTAACCACGAACGCATGTGAGTCTGCAATCCCTTCGCCTTTACCTACTTTGTACTAACAATCGAAGCATTCGGCGACTTGCAGGTATTCGAACCCTTTGGAGCCCACTCGCTCGGGTTCCAAGATGCAGACAGAAGCTTGTTCGACAGTCTTGCGTTTCTTGATACCGCTGACTGGTGAGTATAGAAAGTCTTGACGCTTGAGCTTAGTAATGATCTAATTAGACCTAGTTCACATCAATCGGGACGATTCCTTGAGAATTTGGGTGTTTCCAGCGAGGTTACGCCTTTCGACATTGAAACACTCTTTGCGCGATGATCATGCCGGTAAGAATTGGCATAGAAGAAGCAAATCTGGGCAAAGAAAGTGGCAGTGTTTGGCCAGCACAGTCACCGAAACAGATCACGTGGCGTTCTATTCTGCAGCCGCCGGTGGGTAGGAACGCGCTTTCCAAGCAATCGGCTTCCTACATGCAAGCCATCGGATAGAAGTTCACAAAACTCGACCTAGCACCAGTTGCAGGGGTCCCAGAAGTTTTCTGAGTCAGGAAGGCGGATGCTCGCACGAATAATGGGCTTCATAGCTACTTTCTGCAACGTCAGGCCTATTGCGCGAGGCAAGTGCACTGATCACGTACCATTCCCCGCTTGCTGCTGTACCCAAGATCCAAAAATTTCACGACATTTTTCTACCTCTGAGCTCTCTGAAACTGGGAGCCTTTCGTAGATCTATCATCCATTTCGCTTTAGCCATGCACGGCTAGCTGGGACACTTGGAGAAGAAGCAGTAGGAATCACAAGGCTTGGGTTGCGATTGACCTAGCAGCATTTGTCATGTGAGATATGCTAGCTTCAAAGACTCTGATCAAGCAGAAGGTAGAAAGAGAATACGAGATCAATTCGAGGACGTGGTTCGGGCGTGGAAAGCTAGCAAGGCTGGAGAGACTTTAGCTCTTGAGTGATTATGCATTTATCTCGGAGACGGAAAACCCGCCCACACCCCTGCAGGCATCGTAATTGAGCTGCGCGAACTGCGAGGGCACGTAGGGTTGTTCAGCTTTGCATGTGACTGAAAGGTAGTTGATGAAGAATAGCCCCATGCATTACTCTCTGCCTGCTACTAAAATAATAATCGATCCCTCTTTTCAGCAATCTGTGAGATTGTGCTGCCTAAAAGATTCGCTCCAGCCCTGAACCAGAAATTACTCGATTTCGAGCTGATCTGACCAATCAGATTCCGTCATTCGAGCCTACCATCAAAAATTTAGGGAAGCCTGAGACCAAATGGTAAAAAGCGTTTTGAGCGTTCAAGTATACGCAACGGGCCGCAGAGCTAATGCAGGGTATACACTCAGCATATTGGTTGAAGAGATGGTTCGCCATGGTACGAATAGTGAGACTAGAGTGCGAAAGAGCGCGAACCGCTCATTAGTCACGCATTCGCTCTTCCATACCGAGACCGTAATTGCTTGCAACTACCAAAGTCGTGGACAACCGCAACCTTGGCAAAACCCTGAACGTGAACTCGAATCGGTCGCTGACTTGATGTAACAAACCCTCGAACGCTTTTGAACTTGCAGTCTGAGGGTCTTTACTTGATGTGTCATGGACTGATGATGAAGAGATAGAGCCAGACAATCATTTATTCATGTTGGCGACTCCTTCGTACCTCCTCACGTGTACGTAGTTGGTTTGCATATGAGTTGCCCTGCATATAAGTGCCACCGGAAGTGGTGGAGACAGCCTAATTCTGGAGTACCCTCCCGATCATCACGAACCAAGAGACATTCTATGGTTCGCCATGCAACTAGTCTCTCATCAAAAATAACCCCAGCAGTTCTTATCAAAAGGCAGTCCTTTCAAGCACAAACGGAGAACTCATCTCCGTGCTTCTACCTCGCTGACCGTGCCCCGATTGGCCAGTTCCAATCTTCAAAGACCATAAACGTACCAACATGCAATTCTACATCGCCATTATCGCC
>AJMS01009980.1:0-12053 GCA_000263175.2 Phaeosphaeriaceae sp. UM 1110
GTGGGTGGTACGAGTAGCTGTTCGTGCGAAGGTGACATTTCGCATGGCTGCAGAGCCTGCCGAAGTCTGCCGGCTGGGAGTGGTTGCAAAGCATGCCAGTCGAGACTTTGAGACTGGTGTGTCAGACACTGTTGTTACAAACTTCATGTCGCGCCCCTGAGGCAATGTGCACGAGATGGTAAAATATGACAAGTGTATATGAGAATAGTCTATGAACAGTACCAAGTCTAGTAGCAGGGTCACCAACACCGTCCAGCAGCGATTGACGTACACTGCGAGCGCTGATGTGGTCACATCTTGCCCTCTCCCAGGTTCCCCCTACAAACAAAAGAAATACAAACACCAATATCAACAGTCTACAGTGAACCATATATCAATCTAATACATCATCCATAACAATACTCATGCCAATCCTCTTGCAATGAGTCGGACCGAAGCCCTTTGCCCGCAGGCATCCTGTCGTCGCGCAACGCGATCGAGCAGGTTGGTATCCGGGAGATCCAGTCCTCGGCAGGGACATGTCCTTGGCTTGGGAGCAGCCACGTCGTTGATCCAGCAAGAGGCAAGCAATCCATTCATCCGGGAAGTGGAAATGTGGCCTTGATCATCCGCTTGGCTCGCGGGCATCCATCCTGGGTGGAAACGCAGTAAAAGCAGCATGCAGGAGGCATGTGTGTCCAGTAGAAGTCCATGTAAAAATCCGGGTGGAGTGACAAACCTTGATAGGCGTCACATGCAGACGGAGTCTACAGTGACGACCTTCATTCAGCCACCATAGTTCTCGCGGAACTTGGTGCAGATGTCGTGTAGGCCCACAACCTCCTTCGTAAGCTGGATGTCGTCGCGCAAATCGCTGGGGTTGCTCAGGTCGTTGAGGATGTTGATGATCTGTTGCTTCTTGCTCAAGAATTGCTGAGCAAGTTGCTCGCGTGCTTGCTGGCGTTGTTGCTCCGCTGAGATCTTGGCGGCCTTCTGGCGCTTCTCCCCAGCGTCCTCAGTAGAAGCCTTGCGCTTACGGCTGGCTGTCTTGCGCGATGCCTGGCCTGGCATGTTGGGCGGCGAAGGCTCAGTGGTTGGGCCATCGTACTGGTGCACACGCTTCATGTGGTCGAAGAGGTTGTAGCGACGAGGGAAGCCGTGTCCTTGAACAGCACGGTCACAGTCACGGAAGTGGCAAAGATGAGGTCGTGCACCGTGGCCATGCATGCCATGAGCCTCGCGCTCGTGGCGGAGCAGACAAGCAGTGGAGGAGAATTGTACGCCCACACAAGTCTTCTTGTTGCAACGGAATGGCTTCAAGTGAGAATCGACATACTTGCTGAGCTCTTGTTAGTATAGCAACTTGGTCTGGAAGCGGCAAATCAACTTACTCGTAGTTGCACTTGAGAGGAGTTGGCTTGTGGCTGCAACCTGCGTTGCCCTCCTCGGGGCAGTGGTATTTGCCGTCTTTGTCGGGTAGCTTCTGGTACAGTGGGTGGCTGCGAGCGACCTTGGTGCGTTCCTCTTCTAGCTTGATCTCGGCAGCATCAGATGCAGACAGAACATCCTCGTTCTCGTCGAGGCATCGTGAAGGGACGGAGCTGGAGGTTGTGTCTTCATTGTCGATCCTACCTTGGTTAGTCATACATACGTGCCTATCACCTGGTGAATCCAACCTTGAGTCTACGAGCCTAGACTGATCGAACTCGACGTTTTGAGGGAAGTGGATGCTCGTTGTGCTCGTGGGTGTTCCAACGAAAGCACCGAATGTAGCTTCGTGTGCAGAAGTTCGCCGCGAGTCGTGGGGAACAGAGTAAGATGAAGAGTTGCGAACGACAGATGGACGATCTGTAGTGTCAAAGCGAGTGGTGTTCCACTGTCGCTGAGATGCTGATGTGGGGCTGAACATCAGCTCAGCAGCGTTCTGGTTCGCTTGGTATGTGAAGTTGAATTGGTCGTTGTTCGGGAACTGTGCTTCAGCAGACACCCATGGCGATGACATGCCGACATTTGAGGCGGGTGTGTATCGCGGTACGCTTGTGGTTGAGTACTGAGTGTAGTCCTGTCCAGCAGAGTAATTAGCATATACGACGGAGTCCTCCGGTGTGTCCCAGGATGCAACGGGCTGTCGCATTTGGCTCATGTCCACGGAATGGTCTGTAAAGTTGTTGTAGCTCTCTGAGGTCAAAGAAGGCGAGTACATATCACTGCCGACAAACTGCGCACTCGCACGAGGACGGCTGTCCTGTGCGTGTCCCTCTGGTCTTCTCATTCCGTGGCGGCTGGTACCGCTCTGGCTCTGGTATGCACTGTCCATGCTGCACTCGGAGATGGTGTCCTTGAGCTCGAACAAGTCCGAGCCGCTCATGTCCTGGAACTCTGAATAGAAAAAGTCCTCTCCGGTAACAAGGGGTGCAGGGATGTCCTTTCTCCACTCGGCAATGCTTGAAACACAGGAAACAGGCTCCGGTGGTGAATCGAAGAAAGAATCGCTGAAGGTGAGGGGTTAGTGCCAAAACAACCAATGAGCCTCAACTGAGTAAGATGACTTCAAACAAACGAAAGCGCCAAGTTAGTACCCAGACCCAGACGAACACCTGTCAGCACACAGAAATTAGCTTCTCTACCACACAGATGAATCGAGGGGGAGGACGCACCTGGAGGAGTCGGTAAACGTTAGCATCAACGCCACGAGTAGAATCCAGTGCGAATAGATCCCAGGACGATGTGTGAACCTCGTCTCTAGCGAGACAGGCCCAAGAGTTGAGTCGTCCATTGGTAACAGTGTCCCTGCCAGGAGAGAGCGGAGCGAATCGAACCAGAACAGTAACGAAGAAGCAGAACAAAAGCGCACTTCTCCAGTCTTTATAACAAACACAGCAAGTTAGTTCGAGATCAATGGTGAGATTAGGATAGGCAAACGTCAGCCCATTGTACGTACTTGGTAGTCCACCAAATAGTTCCAAATTCCAATAACCCAAACGTGGGACGGTGCGTATGAGATCTCCTGTAGAAAGACAAGATTTTGGTATAACTCCTTGGGGCGTGTCCATACGTTGATCCTCCATTGGCTTGGTCATGGATTCCATTGTGGCGAAGGCGATTCCCCTGCGTACGGTGTACGCTTGTTGTCGATGAGCTCAGTCGAACAAATACATAATTGAACGACGTCGCGAGATTTGGTCTACAGTTTCCATGCGGGTTCGAGTATCAACAGACTACGATGGACATGTGACCAGGCTGACTTCGGATCACGTGTCTATCGATTTCCAGTGTGTGCGCACACTCCGAGTTCGCCAGCTTAATTGAAGCGGCGACTGTCGTCGTGTAAATTACTGAAAGTCGAGTCTACGAGCACCGCAAGGGCGGTGGGAACATCCTTCCGTAAAAATCTATAGCATCCGGTAATTTGGTGACCTGTGGAACAACAGAATGAAAAACCCTGGTCTGAACGGATCCATAGTCGTCAAAGTCCTGGTCAAGTGGCTCCTGTGGTGTTCCATGGTGTGTCCTGTGTAGCCTGGGCTGCTAAATGGCGGCGAACACAAGGAAATGGACTAAAGGAAAACATGATTTTCGCAACACATGCTATAGAAGAGTAACAAGAAGGAGATTCAAACAAACAAGCGTTAGAGAGAAAACCGGTGAGTAAGTACCTGGGTCTGAATGGGCTCCGAATGGTCATTCTGAGCGGTTGCTCTTGAAATTTGTGGTGAGGGGGTTGATTGTGGTGCTGTACTTCCGCAAAAATTGTGGTAGCGAGTATTTTGCGAGTGTATTGATCGTGGTCGTTTATGCTGAGTGCGTGGTGAAAAGAGGAGGGAGGAGGGGTTGCTGAGCAGGAATCAAAAAGTGGGCGGCTGTGCTGAGCGTGACGGGATGGAAGCGCTTGGCTGCCAACGCATAATGTGGGTCGTTCACACCGAGTCCACCAATAACACCGAGATTGTGACCGTCGAGGGAGGTATTGGTCAGGAAAACCGCTCGAGTGGGATGAGGGACGAGTGCGCTCTTATCCCAGCCCGCCAGCGTCAGCCGGAGGATCTTGCGTGTTCGTGCACCCTCGTAAAGAAGGCGTAGCGGTTGCAATGCGCGTCGTTGCGTCCCGCTCGGCGAGATGCAATTATCGCTCGAGGAAATAGTGCTGCAAATCTATTCTGAAGTGCTGCGCCGGACGGCAGGTTTGGAAGGGATGGGCGGTGAGATCAACTACGGCGGCCTGCCTGGGATTGCGGCTCGAGAAAGCCGCAGATCCCTGGCCACTGGCTTTTTGGTCGGCGCATACAAACTTGCTTTTCGTCTGCACCCGAAGCCTGCCGCGGCACCGTGGTGAAAAATCAATGTGGGCAATCAAAGGCTGGAGACGTCTTAGTCAAACCATCACGAATCACACTGCTCGTGTTGATTGACGCCATCTCGCGCAAAGCGTGACGGGCGGCTCGTCCCTGTAGCCGTCGAGAGCAGATGCGAAGACGACCAGAAGAATCATTCTCCATCTGGCCTCGCGAAGCAAATACGCAGTCACAGCATGAATAACACTCTAGAAATGTGTGGCAAAGCCAGTCGGTAGGTTGGCCGACACTATGCATACATCACTGTGCTACAAGTAGCAACGGCGACGTCCACTTGATGGACCCTTTGTCACACAGTCTGCGTCGGCGGCTGTATGTAGCACTGAACACAGCAGCGTGAACCGGCACGGATACGTCAACCGGACAATATCTCTGTTGCACAAGGGTGGCGAGTTTTACGGATGGCAGTACAAGATTGCTTGGGAGACAACCAAAGTCGCATCTATTTTCTCGTTAGCATTCCCGTTGAGAAAGAGGAATATAGCAATCGAAGAGATAATCGCGATATCAGATAGGAGCGAAAGACAATGCTTGTTGGTTCCTCAGTGGTCTTTGACCTAAGATGAACTATGCTTATGTGTTTGTGTTTCATCATGTTGTGTGGGAAGGAATTGGAATAACCGCAAGATCGACATACCTTTCGTCCAATGTCGTGATAATGCCAATAGTTCTCCTTGTGGTGGATGGTAGGAGAGGTTGCTAGAACATAGACCATTGTGAGTCGAAGGCGTGCAGCGTGGTTAGTTGACATTGCAATGAAGCGGTGCAAGCCACGGGAGGATCTCCGAGGGCATCTCTGGGAACGCATGGAGCACCATCTCGTGTTTGAGAAGACGCGGTCCCGGTAGTTGAGCGCGTCCCTGTCAATCTTGTCCTTCCTCGTTGAGATCTGCGTTGATGCCCAACGCCGACGAAAGCTCAAACACTGGCATGTTCGCACAGAGTTTGAACTGAGTCAGGAAACTTTGCGCTCATGCAAGTAGGACGCGTCCTCGATCGGCAACGGTGTGTAGCAGTGGTTTTGGGAAGAATACTTCCTCAAGCTCTGAGCATGAAGGACTTTTTCTCGCCTAGCGGATGAGCTTCGGTCAAAGTTCAAGGCACGTGACTATCATGTGACTAGTCAGGTACGCCGACGTCATGCACTCAATCTTCTCACCACCTATTTGCTCCGTTGCCGAATGCCACGGGATGATCTCCAGGGTCTCTGTACAACACCGGGTAAACGAAAGAATCAGGAGCCGCATGGCATGACATCAACCGCTTCCTCTTCATTCCAGTAACAGAATGACGTAGTTGCGGCGGTCAAAGCCAAGCTAAGAGCGCGATGCTAAGGGCCTGTCGAAGGATCATCAAACGACGAGTTCAGAAGCCACAAGCTCCAATCTCGTGGACAACGTTCTTGAGAAGGCCCGTTATGCTCGTCCATCGTCAGCGAGCAATGAGTGGCAGAAGATACTGCAGCTAGTCCGCGGGCTTCTGATTCCCCGAGCCGACGTGTAATGTCCAAAAGCTAGCTCGATCGTATCTGATTCTGCGCACTGCTCATTCGCAATTTCCATACTTACCTTACATTTAGATCATTCCTCCAATGCCAATCCTGCCGCATGTAGCATCTGTCAGACGAAATAGAATCCAACGTTGCGTCATATCAAGATCATCACTAGAGGTCCAATTTTATCAGAACGCACTTGCACACAAGAAGTGTTTCCTTACTGAAGATACCTTCGGTTCGTAAGCCACTGCACATAATGCACCAGTGAGCGCTGAGCTCGAGAATTAGTAATTGCCTCTTTGTGTCGTGTCCACATTATTCAGGGTCCAACCGCACGGTTGGGGTGCGGGGATGACGACGGCCGCCAATGATTGGATCGATCACGCATCAACTGCGTAATGCTTCAAGAGCACGAGATCGGACGTCGAGGGGCTCCCTCAGCTCGGGAGGGGTTTATCAAGCGGGAGGTCCTCTGTAAAACAACCTTCCTTCATTGTTCATTCGATCTCTGCAACGTCAACCGCATCATCGATAACAATTTGTTGTACCTACCTTGACTCCTTTGAGACTATAACTTCAGAATGCCTTCTCCATTCCACCAGAAATACGCTACCCAAAGCCACAAGGTCTTCGGAGACAATGCAGTTCCAGATATGCCAGAAGGACCCAAGCAAGATGCCGACAGGCGAGCATCAGACTCTTCCATGAGCTCAATGCCGTCATCTCCCGTTGATGGCCGACGAAGGGTATGTATCGAGACGTGGATAATGATACAGTTACTGATCGCAAATAGTCGTCCGCTGCTCAACGCTTCGGAAATTTGGAAGCTCTGAAGCGACCTCAAGATCCGGAACACACTGCAAGGAGATCATCTCTGCAAGACTCGTACGGCAAAGTTGGTATTATTGGCGGTCTCTGGAACAGGTACACACTATTTGCATAGTCCTGATGAGACTTATGCTGACGCCTTGTTTAGCTGGACTCGTGGTCCATCTGCAGCCGCCCCGGCCGGTGCGAAAGAGGCGAAAGACACAACCACCTTGCGAGGTTGATCTCGCCGCGAACATTTTGAGGAACATGTGAGGCACCGGACTGAAAGGAATCAAGAACCTGGAGATACAAAATTGTTCCCATAAGGCAGTGGGCCACTATCATGGCGCCAGTGGAGTTTATCTCGCTCGCGTTAGGATGTCTATCCTAATTGTATATTAGCTTAACGACGTAATGATCATTAAGATTAAATAAAACCACGGCCAGTGCAACAAGTTTGTGATGTGAACAACGATACGAAAGGGTTGAATATGTGTTGTGTTCTGCCTTGTGAGTGGGGCAGACAGTTCTCCAACTATTGGCTGGCGCCTGCACAACTCCAGTGACGTCTGGACCTCAAATGCGACACTTGGTCAAGCAACAAA
Organism: Phaeosphaeriaceae sp. UM 1110; assembly: GCA_000263175.2. Lineage (NCBI taxonomy): Eukaryota > Fungi > Ascomycota > Dothideomycetes > Pleosporales > Phaeosphaeriaceae > Phaeosphaeriaceae sp. UM 1110. The sequence goes on from AJMS01009980.1 coordinate 7,242, forward strand.
CACGTCTCTCATATTCCAACCCCACAACAACATTCAAACCCAAGATTCCACACCCCGCGTTCTCTGCGCTTCTGCGGCCTATACACTTTGGCGGAACCATACAACATCTGTCCCTCACACTGCGATTGGAACCGCCACATTCGCCCACAGAACCGTTTGCGACACGAGCGCTTTTCGCATAGATAGGAGCATAGCATGGCAACCACTGTCAGCAGTCGGTCGCCTTCGACCTATCCAGATCCAACGTCGATAAATCTCAACAGATTGCTGTCGAGACTGGAGCACATTGTACTGATTGATGCGTCCCCACAACTGCGCAAGTCAAGCTACGAGCGGGCACGTGTTAGTGCTGTAAGTCAATTGTATTGCTGGGATTACAGCATGAAGCTGCACTGCCTGGCGGCCGAGATCATGTGGCACATGCTAATAAATGCGTAGAATATTGAGCACGCGCGCACACTCCTCCTCAACCTCGAACACTCGGCTTCCACCATACCCTCGAAATCGAAGAAGTCAGCGCTGCAGACAGATTTGCAGCAGAAGCGGGAGCTCATCAAGCAACTCAATCAGCGAATATACGAGTTGGACCAACTTGACGACACCGCATCAGAAGCATCAGTCGACTCAGACGAGGAAGACGAGGACCAATACCCGTCATACGCCCCAAGAATACAAGCAGAGGCTGGACGAGACGTATCAACAGCAAACGAAGGTAACGAGGCGCTCCTGAGTGCTGCGGAGAACTTTACATCGTCAATACGGCGAAGAGCCAAAGCAGACGATGCTCAAGGAGCCCACGCAGCTAGCGGAAACTCGCTCTTCCCCTCGAAACCCTCAACAACAACAGGCGACCCGAATCTCGCGCAGACCGAAGCTCTACTATCACACAATCGGGACGAGCAAGAATCGCTCACGACAAGCCTGCTGGAGATGGCGAAGCAGCTCAAGCAACAGTCGGTACACTTTGGCCAGACGCTAGAAGGCGACAAAGGCATACTCGACCGAGCTGTCTCGGGACTAGACAAGAATCAATTGGGCATGGATGCAGCAAGTCGGAGGATGGGCACCCTGCGAAAAATGACAGAAGGCAAGGGGTGGTGGGCGAGGCTGAAGCTGTACGGGTTCATCTTTGGACTTTGGCTTGTGGCATTCTTGATCGTTTTCGTTGGGCCAAAGATTCGATTTTGAGCTACCACGTCTTTGAATCGAGCGGGCTTGTCGCTGTTCGCAGTCGCGGAAGCCGCTTGCAACACCATCAACCTGTTTGGCGAGCCCATGATCAGCTGAGGACAGAGCACAGCCTATCGATCACGTCCAATCAATTCAAAACAACTACTCAAGCACTCCAAGTAATGTGATTGATGAGCGATCTGAGCCTCTCGGCGTCGACGACGGCGATCTGGACCCTGCGCCATTGCGTTAGCGTCACTGTGGAGATCGCAGGTTTAAGACAACAAGGCACAATACAGCATCGTCACATTACATCCTCACATCACATTGTTTCTTTGTCGCACCACAATGTCCGCCATGGAGATGTTCTCGTTGGGTTCGCGCTGTACGTATACCATTGTTGTCGCAGTCAATTGCACTGCGCAATCCCCCAAAGCATGACATCAGTGCGAATACGTCCGTTCTTGAATCCCAGCTTACACTCTCATAGCGCTGAACCATTCCTCTGCTGATACGGAGGCCGAGTACGACCGCCTACGCGGCCTCGCACGTGAAGAGGCCGCAAAACGCGGCTCATGCTTCGATCGCGCCCACCAAGCCTACGAGTCCGGTGACGGCGCTCGCGCCCATGAGCTGTCGCAGGAGGGCAAGAAGCACGCCGCCAAGATGGAGGAGTACAATCGACAAGCGCGCGACTACATCTTCCGCGCCAACAATGCCCAAGGCCGAGTTGATGGCGACACCATCGACCTACATGGCTTGTTCGTTGAGGAAGCCGAGGACGTGCTTGAGGAGCGCATCAAGAGCGCGCGCCAACGCGGCGAGACTCATTTACATGTCATTGTTGGCAAGGGCAACCACAGCATAAACCATGTCCAGAAGATCAAACCGCGTGTAGAGCAAGTGTGCAGAGATCTAGGCCTACAATACCGCACCGAAGAGAACGAGGGCAGGATATTCGTCAATCTCCAGGGTGGAAGCGTGGATCACATGCCACCGCCGCCCAATGCGCCCAGCTATGGCGGCTACCCTGGTCAGCATGGTGGCCAACATGGTGGGCAGCAACATCACGGCGGGCAGCAGCACGGTGGGCATGGACAGCAGCATCATGGTGGTCAGCAACAGCAGAATCAGAACGACGAGATCCAAAACTTGGTCAAGAAGCTGCTCAAGAAGTTCGGCTGCTGTACAGTTATGTGAGGGGTTGTTGTTGGTGGACCAGATTTTGGTACGTGGACGATCTATACCCCGTGATCTTTTGAGGATGAATGAGCATTTTGGACAGTGCTTGTATATAGTGTATTTAGGTAATCATCAGGTCGTCGGCCGTACCAAATCATATCAATCCTGCGCTCTATCAGTTTGTGCGTGCAATGCTTATATCTTCGTCTTGCACGGGTCTGTCAGTCTCTTGGATCTTCCAAAACGACTTTCCTGGCGGCCTTAGATCTCACACTCGTCAACGCGGCTATCAACGGCTACTTCAAGGGCTCTGGGACCCAAGCTAACATTGCGCATGCTGCTGCAGAAATACCTCCATATCAATTTTGGTACCCGACTCTATTCGGTACCATTGAGAAGCCACCAGGAGGGTCGCCAACAAGTACCGGCGCACGCGCCGGCAAATTTGGTGGACTGTCTCTACTGCTTCCACGGGATAAAGAATGGAGCAGAGAGATCTGCAAAGAGCAGTTAGGGTCAAGAAAGCCCGTGATGAATGACCCGAGGGAGGCATGGGTGGGCTTTGCGTCGTTGGCTAATGCACCCCCAATACTGCTATCGAGTCCGTCGTGCTCAAAATCACGGAAATCTCATCCATTGGCGCAATGGACCAAGTCAGGTGTACCACACACATAAGGCTGCATCCAAAAGAGACGGGCATCTTTAGCTCTGACCCTCACGCAAAGACCTGAATTGCCGCCTAGCTGGTGAAGTCATCTCGCCGCTTCATCTTTTCTGTTGAATTTGACAACTTCCGTGTAATTTTGGAGCTAACGTTCGCTATCATATCCATCCCATCATCAATCAAAATGCCCCAAAGCTTCCGAGATCCTAGAAAACTCCCGTCAATAGACAGTCAACTGGGCTCGCCATCGACCCGTCCTCAGTCACCACCAAATCCTCTTCCTTGCCCTGCCGGCCAGCATTTTTCCCCAGCCGCTCAGCAAGTTCTTCGCCGTCGCTCAGGTAGTGACTCAAGTCGAAGCGAGTACAGTACACGCGGCTCCAAGAGCGTGACCAATCTTCGGCGCATGGTGCAGCCTCGCGCTCCTTTCTCTTCGCTGTACACAGGCGATCCCAGGTATCCGCCCATGAGCCCGTACCCGGACTATAGCAAGCGGAAGGGTCTTACTGAGAAGCAGTAAGTCTTTGCCATTGTGTACGCGGACACAGTCTGACGATGAAAAACAGTCAACGTGCCAGGAAGTCAGATGCCACTGATGATGAAGAGATGTTTGGGCAAGAAAGGCCTTTGGCGCAATTGAGCACTAGAACTCTGCCACAAAAGAAGCACCCAGGCGGGGAGCGCGCCCAACTTCCGGTTGAGGAGGAGGCATGTAAATGTGCGCCCAATCAGCAGGTGTTTCGAGGTATAGAGCAAGGAGAACCATTGCACCACAATCGTGTCAGGTACGTAGTGCCATATTTTTTGAGAGAGCTTCACTAATCGAATCGACCATACTTACAGAAAGTCGATATCCTTCACTTCGCGCTCTTTACCGCTGCCAAGTCGAAGTGCCTATGATAATGCTAGGGTGCGAACAGCGAGCCCTGCGCCAGTCAAGGTACATCTCCAGCTCAATAGCCATTACACGTGCTTTTATCTGAACACTAAACTGACACCAGACAGATCTCTAGAGCGCCTACAGCGAGGAATCATACACTTGAAACAAGAACATCTTCTCCGCACTTATCTGTACCAAAAGCTTCGACGAGAAGTTTGAAACCTGTTCTCTCTGCTCAAGCATTGCGCTCGAAGCCTGACAAGAGGGACATCACTCCTACAGATTCTGTCATGGAAAGTATGGGTTCTGCAGGCAAGTCTTCGCTGCAGCGCCAAAATACTGTTGTTCGCAGAAAGGGATCTGGGAGAAAGGCTTCATCGGCAACCACGGATAGTGAGCTAGAGCAAAGTCAGGTAAGCAAGAAGTCTCGAGAACCTATTTTGAGAGCATATCTGACATTTCTTAAAGGATGCTGTACCAGTACAGCATCACATCGCCTTCTCAGAAGAAGAACAAAACACTGAATCACACTCCCACCGAACGCCTCGACTCCCTTCCCCTCCTCCAGCCCCTGCCCCTCATCCTAAGCACCAAAAGAAATCCGCATGGAAATCCCTCTCTTCCTCGATCGGAAAAGCCACAGATCGATCACGACGCTCAATATCAGGCCTATTTGGCTTGATGTCCCGTGACCCGCAAGCCCATGTAAAGACAGTCGATGAGGCTATGGCTGAGACTACTTTGTTCTTGAATGAATTCTCGAAGATGAGCGCGTTCAAGAGGGACTATAATGGGGTGATGCTGAGGGAGTTGGATGAGGTGCAGAGGAAGTATGCTGGAGATGGTGGTGAGGGAACGAAAAAAGATGGGCGGGCTGGAGGTGAGCAAAATACAGGAGAAGATTTGTGAATGTTTG
>AJMS01009979.1:0-12049 GCA_000263175.2 Phaeosphaeriaceae sp. UM 1110
CAAACTGCGACTCATGCGAATGCACCGTTGGCCATCGCACTTACACGAGGGTTACTATTTTTGCCCGATCAAGGTGCACTCTCGCCTCAAGCTTCAGTATATATGCCCCGCCTTACCAGGCCACTTTCACCGGCGCCGGCTCTTGGCAGCCTCAACCGCTCGTCTCAAGACGTCTGAACGACTGGCAAATATAAGCTTCACCCGGGTACATAAGCAGAGCAAGACATCGCCGGCAGCTGCTACCCTGTCTCTCCCAACCTCGCTTCTGCAGCCTAATACGCATCGGGTCCTTGATAGTTTCACGTTGCGAACCCCTCCAAGGACTCGGGTTGTACCTCGAACAACGACACCGCGGCAGCCCACCAATCTACCGGCAGATGTGCAAATCAAAATGGTGGCGAAAGGGCATCGAATAGGAAATCCTAGCCTTGTCAACGCTTGCAATCTCCTTCCGGTCGTACCTGGCTGTGGTGCACCACCATCACCCATCTCGAAAAGAGGACAATAGCAACCAAGTCTGTCCATTTTTCGCCAACAGGGGAGCAGGGGAGGATGGAGGGACAGAGACAGAACGGCAAAGGAGCATCCCGCACCGTTCCCGTCCAGCAAGATTTCCTCTTCGTCGATGCGGCGCAGGCGAAGACGTCTCGGCAGGGCCGCAGGAATGCCCGCTCTTTTGTCATGCAGAAGGCGCGAAGAGAGCGGCCATGGTCTACTAGCAAGCATGCTTCGAAACACAGGAAGAATTCCGAGGGTACGAGTTCTGGGAGTGCAAACACACCCGAATCCTTACTCCTCACACCAAAAACGGCCACGCCAAGCCCTCCGCTTCACTCCGATAGACCTGATTACTTTACAGCCCTTGACCATCAGCCCAGCTCTCTGGCCGCTGGGAGGATCTGTCATGACTGCCAAATTTTCCAGTGTCGCCCTGGCCAAAGATTATGCTCGAGATGTCTCTTACTGAAACCCGCCTCGCCTGCCGAGGACCCAAACAACAGCTTATTCGATCCATTCGGGACATCCCCCATCGAAATGAATGCGACCGTGACCGAGCTTTTGGAGCATTGTAAGTTTGCAACCCCGCGTTTTCATCTTTCCCGCCGCACGATTGCAGAGCGTGCAGGACATCGGCTTGTCGCTCCTTCAAATTGGCGAACGCCATGGCGATATCTGGCGCTTAGTATTCTTACAACTGACCGTTTAGAGACCTGACCATGGTCTTGGACGTGGTGTTGGTCAATGAAGCATGCTAACTCAACCTTGCAGTCACAACCGAAATGGCTCCAGGCGTCATTGCGGTCGACTTCAGGCACCGGTCCACTTTGATGCGTTCGGAGTGGTTCGGTACAGCGCTCAGTAATGCGGGTTTCATGCACAGCTTGCTCTGCACTGCAGCACTGCACCTATACATTGTTGGCCGAGGCTCCATTGAGACTATACTCTATCATCGCGCGCAAGCAATCGCATCCGTCAACGCAGCTATATCACACCCTGACGCCAGCGTTGGCATATCAGATGCTAATATTGGTGCGGTGTTCAATCTACTCACCGTGGAGGAAGGTCTGCTGCTACCAATATTCGAGCAAGCGCGGCTGGATGATCAGGTTAACCAAAGAGTGATACACATGAACGGACTGCGAAAAATGGTGCAGCTGCGAGGAGGTCTTATGGCTATTAATTCGAACCGCGTCTTACAGGCCTTCATGCTTTGGTGCGTAGGCCCAACTCCCCACGCTCGGCCCGAACCGGTTTGGCATTTGCTTACTGAGCATCAGGCATTCGACTGCTCACGCCATCGCCGCTTTTGAAGTACCAGAAGCGTCGACGCGGGATTATATCAGTACAGGAAGCTTTCCTCGTCATCCTGATGGCTATCGCGCAACAATTTCACAGCATTTACTAGACTCTTGTCGTCGCGCTGGCGTCAAGGACTCTCTGGTCGAGTTAGTCGAGCTGGTCTTGGTATTGATCGCCGATCTCAACTTCTGGTATGGCGATCCAAACAGTCCACTTGATCCACTGGACTTGCAAAACTTCTCATGTGTGCTCGAATGCATGTCGTTAAAATGGCTGCGCGAGAACGAACCGCTGATCACACCGCTGGAGGATGCACTATGCGTAGCCCTCCTTACTTTTACCGTGCGCACCACTGAAGCACTCCAACGCCGAGCTGATGTCCATCTCTTGCACTTCGCAGCCAGCATACGACTAGAGCAAGCGCTCAATTGCACTATGCGATCAGACTGGCAACACTGTCCCGATCTCCTCTTGTGGATTTTGTCCATCGGCGCCATCTCAGCAGAGGGCTCAGCTGAGAGCAGTTGGTACGTCCACCAGACTTCGCTCGCATGCGCAGAACTCGGAATCTCCTCGGCAGAAACACTACTTACTCGACTCGATCTTTGCGGCTGGGTCAACTTCAAGCTGAATGAAGCTGTCAAAAGTCTCTGGGGGCGCATCATTGAACTCAGGTTAGAGAACCGCTATTACTCACCCATTGGGTCACTTGCTTATACTTGATGCTCGTACGTAGGCTCAACCCAGAATCTGAACCGTCTTCGAACTCGAAAGCTGAAGACGCTAGCAGTCCCGTCGGCCCGCTACAACGACACGTCGCTGAGCCCTGCCTCGAAGAATGGAAACACTTTGGTTGGCATGCGTTCGGAGCTCCATACGATACAACGACCATAATCGATCAGAGCTTCGTCCATCATGCAGGAGGCGAGGGTTTGGGATCATGGCACTCCTTTCCAGATGAGCATTTTGGAACCTCAGGAGACGCGACGAACGACTTTGGTCGCGGGTTATATCCATTTTTCCATCTTGCACCCAGTAAGCCAGATGACCAATTCGATGTCATCTGATGCTAGCTACCTGGAGAACCATGCTGTCGCTAAGAGCGTCAAGTAAGGGTGCCGCAGACGTTGAGAAGCGCGCCCCCCGGAATGAAGGCTTGGCACAGGAGACTGGGAGGTAACAGCGATCAGACCGAGACCAGTTTAGTCTGTACATCGAAGGAGACGAGTAATGGATTGTACTGAGGACGAACAAGCCAAAATAGTCTGGGCACCCCAGTGATATTAAATGGAATTATGATCTCAGATAGTCAATGAAAACGAAGCGGACAGATATCAGGGTGAGAATCAAGCAGGGCTAGAATCAAGCAGGCAGGCTTCTAAATATTCTTAATATTCACGAATAACGAATGACGAACTTTACTTCCTCGCTTTACTGGTTCATGGAAATGCCTTTGATTCCAGAGTCATATTGCAAAAGCATCCCTACTCTGCATTATACATCCCGCAAGGCTGTGTGGTTCACTTCCTAAAGTTCAGATGCAACTCACCGCCATACCCGCAATGTGATGGTTCGTTGCCAAGCAGTCACAATGTGCCCTGCCGATTGGAGCAAAAGACATAGTACATTTCGGGACTTGTTCATCTTTACACTAGATTACGAAGCGAATGGGTCACCATCTTCAGCGCATCTAAGCACTCATGTAAGGCGTCTCTATTCGAGCAAATGTAGTCCTCTGCACTTGCTATGCGAAGGTGTCGGGATGTCCCAGACCGGAGATTTCAAGCCGGCATATCAAGCGCCCATTCACGGTCAACGTACTCCCGCTGGGTTGAACCATCTTGCTCATCTCCATAAATCTCATATGCACGCACTCGATATCCGTACCCTGGCTTGCCCAAACTGTTCAAACTTCCCCCTCTAACTCCCGACATCGCCTCGCAAGCTCACTGACGTGCTCGTCTCCGCTCTCTCTGCTCAACCTGCCCAACGCTTCTTCTAGATTGAATAGATACTCCCTGTTCTCTCCGCTCGGTCCTGTGCTCTCTAATATCTACACATCACTCAGCATTGTCAGATATATGAATGTGTACTTCAAAGACTTACCTTGCGCGCTAAAGCATCAATGTCCTGCGGTCCAAGGAACTGCGGGTTACTCGGTAACCCAATATAAACCAGACACTTGATGGGACTGGGATTAGACACTGAAATTGACGTCGTTGTCGAGGCTATGATTCCAGAGAACGGAGATGTTGAGGAGGTGGGAGATTGAAGAGACTCCACTGTTGATGAGGTACTCGGTGCGGGATGGAACGGCGTAAACTGTATACTGTATCCGTTTATTTCGCGGATGTCGAGATATTCGCGAACAGCAGGGACGTGCTGTGAGGGGATGTGGTAGGCTGCGCCCCAGACTTTTTCGGTTGATGCATGCTGTGATCGCAGTGAGCAAAGTTCTTCATGTAAGTATTGTGTTGTGTGATTGTGATGGTAGCGGTGGTCGTGATTGTGAAGTAGACTTGACTCACATGGTCGGTAAGTGTATCCCAATGCTCTTTATCAATAAGCGTCACGACGCGTCCTGGGGCTTCGGGGGTACCGCGGTGATCTTCGCTAGAATATGGTCATTATCTTGCATCGTTACATTCGCCGTTGGGTATCGTACCTTGCCTATGTGTGTCATTAGTCATGCTTCGGCATCTGCAGCGAACACGGTGAAATTTACCTGCCAAAATCGCCGAACATAGCCTTCGATATATCCGGGTACGCGTTGATCTGAGCAACTTTAGCTGCGGATTGCTTTAAGATTCTTTTGTTTTCGCGTACCATAATGTGGTGGTGGCTTCCAAATCAAGCTCCTACAAGCTAATTATCAGTTTCGCTTGTTCAGTGCCCACGCTTGTTCTAGATTTCGACATACCCATACCCGAATAACCAAAAATCATCGTTATTCCCGAATTCTTCTATCTCCTTCTGATGGTCCGACATTGCGATTGATGTCGATTTGTTACTTTGGCGATTGAACTTTAGGACAGATCTTTAGTTGTTGATCGCCAGCGGAGGGGCAATTTGTGGTGGGGCAGGCGAATGGCCCGACGCCGGTCACTTCCGCACAATGCTCGGAGTTGACAGACCCTGGTGGTTTGCCTTGTCTCCACTGCGTGACTCGCGCGATGGCGTCGGCCGTTGAGTGTAGCGAGGTTGAATCTTAGTAAATTCCCAGACATGTTTTTCGATCAGAGGTATCTTCAGAGAATATTCGCTCCAGCTGCACAGGGTATCTATTCATGCATTCTATTTACATATAATATACAGCTTCTCCGAATTTCACTTTCATCATGTTCCGCCAGCAGCTCTAGTCATGAAGAAGCCCTTCAACGGACCCATAGCATCCACAGCTCTCAGCCCCAGGCTCCGCAAACCTACCAGCGGCCCAGACTCGACGCTATACAAACGATGCAGCTTGTCGCAGACACCTAGCATGGCATTGTTCTCCGCATACCGCTCGCTATTGTAACTTTCCAACGCTAGAGTCGAACCGATATCTTGACCCGTCTGCACCGCTTGCGAAATCGTGCGCACAAGTGCCGCCGCGTCACCTTGCCCTTGATTTAAGCCTTGGCCTGCTAAGGGGTGTATCGTGTGTGCCGCGTCTCCTACGAGCGCTACTCGTTCGCCAGTATAAGTATCGGCGTGTCGCATGCGCAAGGGGAATGATGCAACGGTGCCAGCTTGCACATCTGCTACCCGCATGGGAATCACTTGCGCATCAACGGGTGTGTGCTTCTCGCGCCATGCTAATTCTGCTTCTTGCCCATCATTCAAGGTGTGTAGGTACTCAAGGTCGGTGGTAGAAAGGCGGAAGCCGGCATTCACCATAGCCACAAAGTCGGTCTGCGACAACGACTTGAGCTTGGCTGCGCGTTCTGGCGTTGTGCTCCACACGAGCGTCGCCATGTTGCCAGGAAGTGGTAGCATTGCGATGGGCCCTGTTGGGAGGAACCGCTGGTACGCGATCTTGTGCTCTGATCCGCCCCAGCCCTCGCCTTGTAGCTTCAGACTCGCCACGACGCCGTGGCGATTGTAGTCGAAACCGCGTGCTTCTATACCCGCAAATGTGCGTACCGGGCTGTTTGCGCCGTCCGCGCCGACCAGCAATCTTGCAGCCAAGGTCTTCCCGTCTGAGAGGGACAGTATAGGCCAAGATGATAAGTCCGTCCTCTCCGTGTCTGCGCCCAGCTCAATTGAGCTCACTTTGGTGTTGGTGAACATGTCGACCCCGCCAAGCTCCTCGAGGCGGCTCAGCAGCATGCTCGTGGTGTTGATGTTCTCAATCATATATGCGATCGTGGTAGGCTGCGCGGGGTTTCGAGGGCCGAGTGCGCGCGCGGTCCCCCAGTCGAATGAGATGCGCGCATCGGTGACACCATCCCATACCTGCATCTCTTGGTATGGCTGCACCCGCGTTGAGTTGACATGCGACCATGCTCCGATTTCTGCGCAAGTCAGATGACCATCTTCATTCACTGGATTACGGGTCACATGCCTTGGAGGTTCTTAACGGACGCCGGAGTGAGCGAGCTGCAGCGGTTCGAGAAGCTGTCCAGACTCGCGTCCTTTTGTAGGCGATTCTTGTGAATATCTTGGCCTTCAATGAGCGCTACTTTGAGGCCATTAGTGATGGGCGACGCCTTAAGCCCGGCCAACAGACTCAAGCCTGCTGGTCCGCCCCCTACACAAACGACGTCGTAGACTTCTGGCGCATTTGCTGTGGTTGAGGCGAATCTTGGGAATGCGCGTAGGCGTGTGAGAATGTGCCTAGGCGGGTGTAAGCCCTGACGTGCGGTCAGAGATATTCGAGGAGGCATCATGAGCCTGGTGAGATATGCCCTGGCATCAAGTGCGGTACTCGACGGGGTTGCTGCGGAACGATGAGTGGTGGTGTCATTGTGCTTCCGTAGAATTGTCCTGCAGATCCCGAAGCCAAGTTAGTCGATGGTCATAGCTCCATCTCATCATCCTTCGGTCTTTCTCCACTCGCCTCGACTTTCCCTGGATTTCAACCGCAGGATCGGTTTTGATGGCCACCGTTTAGTACCTTACATTGATCTTTTGACGCCATGGACGGCCTACCATTCGTCGTCAAGCGATTAGCGACAGGTACCAGCACGATGGCGCATAAAGGCCCTTTTCGCACTACCAGCCTCCTCATCACCATGGTCCCGTGATGCAGTGCTTTGATCGGCATACCTGGCTGTCCCCAATGACCATGAGTATAGATTGTTTTCGGCTGCGGCTGCAATTTTATGCTGCAAGTGCTTGAAGGTTAAGAGCGAAAGCCCACCGCTCGCATTGGGCTACTATCTATATTCGTCACTAAGCTAGCTGCAATGCAGCCTTGCTATTAGAGTTGAGTGACGATGAGCACGCCGGCGATCTACATAGAAAGACTGAGGTACCGCGAATGCATTAGCTTGCATCATACCTACCAAACAAACGTGAAAGGTCACCGTGTCGAGAATATGAGCCACTCACTGAACAAGACTTCCCCCGATTCCCTTTTCTCGTCATCTCTCATTCCATCCCACTTCTACTCCAACTCCCCAACTAGCCTTCAGGCATGTCTGCCATGAACGAAAGCGCGCATCCAAGCGCTCTTGCTGGCGAGCTCCAGACCACTGTGACTGTCACTGAGACCTCATCAACAAGCTCCGCAAGCACACATGTCTCCCACCTGCCCTCCCTCATGCATTTCATTACCGAGCCTATGACGCACTTGCGCAACCGCAAACGCAAATGGGCTTCAAATAGACACTCTAGCTATGTCGAAGAGCCCACTTTCGCGTCGCCCGAAATTCCTAGCGACAACGACAACGCCTCATCAAGCGACACACCAATCTCGCATTGGGACAGCATCCGCCGAAAGCCATCGGCCGCCACTGAGCGCGTCGTTGGCAAGATCAAGACCATGTTCCGCAAAGATTCACACTTTGACAACTCGGTTCTGCTGGAGAAAGCAGCCAAAGTGCACCGAGACATGCATCTGGAGAACAACCTTCCTGGATTACCAATCATCATCGGAGCAAACTGCTGCGCATATGTTCACGCTTACTTCGATGTCATGGGCGAAGCGGGACCAAGCGACTTCTACGAGACGGCAGAGTGGAGGAGGTTTCAGCGCCGACAGTCATTCCTGCGCAAGTTGGCTTTGAAAGATGCGGCATTGCAAGAGGAGGCGCTCCAGTGCGCCGCACGATTTTGTCAACCGCAGCCTCTGCAGGTTGCGAACATGACGGGACAGCAGCGGCGCAGTACCGGGATACAGATAGCGATGTCACGACCTGAAGGGGTTCAGGGTGTCACCGGAGAGAATATGCACAGCTCATTATTATGCGAGGGCTTCTCGCCTCAGCTTCCTGGCGAGACTATACACCCACTGGACGAGGCTCATGGGTTTGCTCCTGCTTCGCCGACTTTCCACATGTTGTCGCATTCACCTGGAACCATCGAGTGCGACTCTGGTATGGATCCGTCTTTGTCAGATCTCGACACCTGAAGGCTTCCACGCTTGCCAAGTCTTTCTTCTCACAATTCGGCGAGTCTGCCACCTTCCACAAGACGAGAGATCGACACTTACATCTATCAATACATTCGTATTGGTAGCCAATTCCCCATTAGGTACGCGTTGCTATCTACCATTCTCGAATGAGGTTCAGCATGCGTGGCGATCACACACATGTCAACAAACAAGCCGGAGGGTCGACGTCGGCGTGGTATTCATTTCTTCAGGCTTAGCGGCTCCCGATTTGGGCCTAGCAGTTCGTCCCACTGAAGCTGAAGCTCAAGTGCTCAGCTTGGCTTGCTTGTTGACATTTCTGGTGGCGTTATCGATTCCAGTTAGTGCTTGCTCAAGTTGGATGCGAACGCACTGCATGTACAGGTCAAGCGCACTGAGAGAAGGACGAAGGCTCGGCGGCCAGGTTAGCTATATTTAGGTACAAGGCTCCTCGTTTCCTTATTTGCTATGAAAATGCATTTTCTTGTTGCCTTGCTTGACTGTCCAGTAGCATGAGCGTGTGGCTCGTACGCTAGAATCTGTTATAGATGTAAACTTGCGCATCAATAAGCCACAGCCATCATGTAAACGACTGAAACAAGCGATGATGCAAGAAAGTGTAGCTTTTGAGTTGTCATCAGGCGAAACTCTTGGAGGATCTGCTATCTATTGTGCCTTGGCGCACTTTGAACCTAGGGCATCGATACAAAGCGCAGAAAGCTCCATTTGTGCCAGGTGACGTCAGGCAGGGTCCACATAAATGCTGAGATACTTTGGGTGTTGTGCTCACAACCGTCAACTTCTGGTGAAGGGCGCATGTAATGTTTGCACATACATCAGGAGATCGACTTTGTGCTTCAGTCCGATGCATCGCAAAATCATGAGCTTGAAGATATCCTCCTGACGTGACGCAGTCTGATAGTGCAGAGCATGGGGTCACTGTGGCTGCGACCCCACTCAGCTGAGTGCCCGTGTAAGGCTGAAAAGGAGTGCTGATCGCTGCCTTCTGGAACAACACTCTATACGCTTCCGTATTCAATATCGCCACAATTTCGATGTTTGTACTTATTTTAGCTCTGCGCTGTAGGTGTGTAGGTGCAACGCTTGTACTATCTCTTGCAGCAACGATGCCGCGACTGGTCAGCTCGCCACTGACCTTTCACTACAGCGCAAGATTTGTTGGGCAGGCGGTGAGTAACCCGAAGTGCGACTTTTCGAGACTCTGACAAAGCAACATTGTCAGGCGCAAAGGACGCCGTGAAGGACTGCTACGTCAGACTGTGACGCCCAGCCTCTTGGTCCAGCATTTATATCTCAGGTTTCTACAGTATCAACATCAATATTCATCCTCATATCGTGGCATTTAGGTTTTTCTGCTATTATTCGTTCAATATCGATATTCTTTAATCCATTTGATGCTCCATGACACTTGCAAGCTGGCGAAGAGGCGGCGCTTCGGCAACAGGCCTTACATGGGTCCGCGCGGAGCAAATGCGGAGTCTGATCGCCCTCTTACTCTTCTTTCCACATGGCATCATCGCCAAGGAGTTTGTCGACAAATTTGATCTATGCAACAAGAACCTCCAGTCTATCCTCTATGATAATAGCACCTTCCTCGGCATGAACATGGTGATGATGCGAGAACGAGGCTACATCTATGAGGATTGGCCAAAAGAGCTACCGAGGGACACAAGCTATCCGCGCGAGAATTATATTACTCTGACATACCCAGGTTAGGCCGACAACCTTATCCAACGGGTCACGCTTACTGTAGACTAGGATGCGTTGCGCTTTGCGGTGAGGACAGCGACAAGGCGCAGTTTGCGGAGCCGACATTCGCGTTGAACATGGTCACGACCTGGATCTTTCCTCTCGCGATTGTTCTCAGTCTGCCATATGAATCACTCCATTCTCGAAGGTTTATCGGAACAATGAAAGCGATCCTGAACTGGTTGGGATCTCCCCAGACTGCACTCACGGCAACCATGTTCAACTTCCACCAGATCAGGCAAGCGCATCGACGGGCTAAGAACGGTCCTCCGGCCCACTCTTCTACTTGGAATGATGTCTACTATGTTATATCTTGTCTGAATCAATTCGACGTAACATCGCACATCAGCAAAAAGGACAACGAATTCTTCAAGGTGCTCGTGTATGGTCTGTTCAACCCTATCATGTCGGATCCGCAAGACGCAGCCACGAAATACACGAAATCTTTGCTCGCAGTTATCGCAAGCCAGCTTCGCATGCACCGTCGCCGAGGCATGATCCCCATCATGCTCAGTCTGGGCACCTTTCTCGTCGCCTTTGTATTCTCAATCGTCCTCAGTTTCGCGCAAGTAGGCGAACACACAAAGGTCGATATGCTTGTGCTTGGCTTACTCTTCACCTGGCTACCCATGCTGGTAATCTTCACAAATGTCGACCGAACACCGGTATCGGTTGATCGCACCGGGTAACTTTATGTTCACACAAGACGACAGTGTCAGTGCTAACTTGACAAGGGAGCTCATCTCTCGATGGCTATATAATGTCAGTGTCGTCCAGACCTGGAACGAGAATCAGAGACCACGCCAGCAGTTGCCCTGGTGGTCTCCACCTTCGCCATATTCACATCACCAGACACAGTCAAACGGGGCATTAGCTGGAGGTCACCACATAAAAGCAAACGCATACGTCAATGATATTTTCTGGCCGGGGGCATTCATCGGACAAGGCCGCAAGCTACAAGCCTGTTGTCTGTCTGCTGTGCTTATGGAAGTCGGCGACGAGATGCATCTCGACCGCAAACACAAACCAGCACAATACACAACGTCCATTCCCTACAACTCCGCAGCTCGAGAAGTTCATGAGCGCCTACTAAAGCGCCCACCACTTTCATGGTATAAGATCGCTTTCTTTGGCCTCGCCCAAGTTTGGGCCTCGATAACCATGGCCATACTCCTTGCATACAACACGCCCACCATTGGGCTTGGGTGCTGGTCCGGGAGCTTCCTGGTGCTTGGTGTACTCAGCAGCCTAACATGGGTGTTACAATTTATACGTCCCCAACGACCACCACGCTGGATCGTGAAGATATGTACATTCTTCAATCTCATATCGATGGGCTGGCTTATCACAGTTGTTTTTCTCATGGTAAGCGCAAAGTATGACCATTGCAACCTCCTACTCACCACCCCAAAGGTTACTGGCGCCACATATACCTGCTGGTGCAATTCGCTGCACCTGTTCCCGAGCTTCGGCGACTATGTCAATCTCGAGTCTGCACGCTTCTATCGACAGTATTGCAACGTCGTCAAATCCTGGGCCGGTGCCACAAGTGTCGGGCTCGCTATGCCAACGATTGGAATCCTGCTAACTTCTCTGCTTTGGCGCGAGTGTCAGCACTTGTGGAGAGCGAGGGAGAGGGAGGCGGATGAAGCTTTGGGGAATGTGGATATCAATTGGGTGTGGTTGACTTGATGTTTGTGACATGATGTTCTTGTAATGTGAAATGCATTTCATTCTCGTAGAGTTCACGTAATTGATTGTCTTAGATTATTGTTATCTGTCTGAAAAGGTTGATATCAAGGTCTCAAATATCGGTCCTCTCACAGCCTCGAATCATCGAGAATCTTGCAATGTCGAAGTATACCGCTGATAGCTTGCAAGCTTCGCAACTCTAATCTTTTCCTCTACCGTATTGGTCGCCGA
>AJMS01009978.1:0-12047 GCA_000263175.2 Phaeosphaeriaceae sp. UM 1110
GTTTTGAAGTCCCTTGCATTGACGGGATGCAAAGGGCCGTTATTGCTATGGTGCAATCTCAGGTACGCGAGCTGACTGACTTGCGGCGCTCTTGTCTTCTGCTTTTGCGTTCGCGTTCAGCTGGTAGGTGCTGAGGCGCAAATGGGCTGAGTGCTAGCCGCTCCAGATGCGATGCAACGACGCGAATATGTCTCCGCAGACGGCACGGTCTGGCCTGTACAGTAGTTTATCGATGATGCCGCGCAGCCGTAGTGTGTTCAACACAGGCCGAAGACCAACATGCTCCCAAACGACCATGTCGCACAGTGCGAGCAACTTGGACTGTCAGTTCAACGCCTGCAGCTACACATGGCACAACATCTCTCGTGTGGTGTGAGACATGCCGGGGGGTTGTCAGAGGGCGCCTTTTTTGGGCGGCTGTCGGGTCCAAAACAGCACGAGGCCACGGTCCAATGCGGTCAAGTCAGGGGAATAATGGCTCGGCGGATCGCTGGCGTCTGATCGTTTCGGGACCACCAGGGGCCACCCATCTCTCCACTGCTCCCCCGTCCACCCAATTGCACCCTCTCGCTGCCGACATGGCCACGAATACGACGCGCCACACAGGCCCCCGTCTCCACCGCCTCGTGTCTGAATGGGCAAGTGGAGGACCGGCCCCATCCCAGGTCGAGCAGGGGGTCTATCCATAGTCCTGCCTCGTTATATGACCCCGTCCAGCTGCCCGCTCCCCTGCTCTCGTTACGCCAAACCTTTGATTCTTCGTAGTCTTTGACGTCGAGGTTTCTTGTTGAGGACCTTTCTTATTCCCTTTTTCAGACCTGTCGGATCTCTTGTCCAAGGTCGCGCCGCTCTTTAGCAAAAACAGTCCCTATCCTTAATACAATAGACTAGAGTCGCATTCCACTTTTTGGCTCTGGCTCTGCCGTTCGTTACACAAGAAAGACTATTCATCCGAGTTTCTTCGACATCATGGCAAACTTTAGCAAGCCCCAGAGCATGGTGAGCATGCTCTTTGCGCTCTTCGCCCTCCTCCAGGTCACCGTTGCCGCCCAGCACGGCGCCCACTCCCACGCCCACGTCAAGCGCAATGCCGATGCAATCATCCAGGCCCAGGTCGACGAGGTCCAGGCCGAGCTTAACAAGCGTCAGGGTGGTGGAATTGGTCCCTACATTGCCATCAACGGTGTCTGCAGCTCCCAGACCGTGTGGTGGGGTGACTGCGACCGCAACAACAGGCAATCGTACCCCCGTCTCGAGATCCGCCAGTTGAGGCAGAACGAGGACCAGTGGAACTTGTACCTCATCGGTATGGAGAGGTTCATGAGCAAGGGTCACGGCGACACTCTTGGTTACTACCAGATTGCTGGTGTCCACGGACGTCCCTTCACCACTTGGAACAGGTTCCCCACTCCCCTCGTGAACAACGCTGGTTTCTGCCCTCACGGCAGCACCCTCTTCGGATCCTGGCACCGACCTTACCTTGCGGTCTTCGAGGTAGGCATTTTGTCATTTTTGTGGACTCTCAAGTGCTGATTGTTCTATAGCAAGCTTGGTACCTCGCCGTCACTGAGGTCATCAACGACTTCCCCTCCAACCAGCAGCAGCGCTGGAGGAACGCTGCGGCGACTCTCCGCATGCCTTACTGGGATTGGGCTCAAGACCCAGGCCAGAACCAGCCCACCGTCCCAACCTTGATCCGTGACCAGCGTGTCTGGGTCACCAAGCCCCAAGGTCGTGTTGAGATTGACAACCCTATCTACTCATTCTCCTGGGGTAACCAGATGGATGCTGAGATGGGTGGCGGTCCATGGGACAGCTGGCCCCGTACTCTCCGTCGTCCTGTTGGCAACCCTACTCGTTCCAACAACAACGAGATGAACGGCCGTTTCGATGCCATGCGCATCTCCCTCCGTGACCGTGTCTTTGCTCTCTTCTCCAGCAAGCAGTCTTGGGGTTTCGCTTCCACCTCGCAGATTGGTGTCCGCACCGACCTGAGCGGCAGCGGTGTCGACAGCTTCGAGTCTGTCCACGACTCTGTACACAACGCGGCTGGTGGCGAGACTGGTGGCCACATGTACTACCTCGACCAGTCTGCCTTCGACCCCATCTTCTGGCTCCACCACACCAACGTTGACCGGCTCCTGAACATGTACCAGTACATTGTCCCCAACACCTATGTCGCCAACGGCAACATCCCCCGTGGTATGGCCCAGTGGAACGCTGGTGAGCCCAAGAACAGCTACACTCCTCTCAAGCCCTTCACCAAGGGTACCTACGGCGACTACTACACTAGCGAGGATATCCGCGACACCCGCACCCTTGGTTACTACTACCCCGAGACCAGCGACCGCTCCTATAGCCAGGTCGCCCGCGCCGTCACTAACCTCTACGGTGCCGGTGTCCGCCAGCTCACCAAGCGTGCCAGCGACAACACCAACTCTGTTGGCCAGTACCTCGGTCGTCCTCTCGAGGAGGGTGACTACAACCACGTCCTCGACATCCAGGCTGAGAAGTACGCCATGGACGGATCCTACACCATCCACTGCTTCATTGGCAACAACGGCAACTCGACCTCCAACTCGACCGCCCCCTACGGCAACTCGACTGCTCCTTACACCGCCAACTCCACCTACTCTGCTCCCAGCTCGTATGCCACTCCTCCCGCCAAGACCAACCAGACCGCGATGGAGGACTACGACCCGTCGCAGGACTTCACCCAGGACCCCAACTACGTCGGTGCTTACGGTGTTCTCGGCCACCAGGGCGGCATGGGCATGGGCCAGAACACTTCCCAGAGCGTCATTACCCGCGGTTCGCTTCCCCTCACCACCTGTCTTCAGGGTAAGCAGGCGTACGGCTACCTCGCCTCGCTCAAGCCCGAGCACGTCGAGCCCTACCTGGCGCAGAACATGTACTACAAGATCATCGGCCCCAACGGCGAGATCGACCCGACCACGATCCCCAACTTCCACGTCGCCGTCAAGTGCAACAAGGTCATCCCCGCCGCGTCGCCCGATGAGCTTCCCGACCTGTCTGCGCCATACGAGGTCCTGCCCAAGGCGACTGAGAAGCTGCCCGCTGGCAAGCCTTACACTTACACTCCTCAGCCCATTGACTCTGTCCCGTCGGATGCCAACTACGCTGAGACTGGATACAATGGCAGCTGGGGACCCAACGACAACGGAGGCAACTACAACAGCCCTGGACAGGGAAGCGATGGCCAGTACGGATCCATGCCTGGAATGGGACTGGGTAACGGATACTGTCCAGTTGTCAAGACCATCAAGTATGTCTACCCTGATGGCAAGGACGCATACTACTAGTGGTATGTTATGAGGGGATTTGGGAAGAAAGGAGGGGGATGTGATGATGTTGATATAATACCTTTTTCCTGTATGTTACTCTGTATATTGCGGAGTTTAAAGACTCGAATGGATGGCTGTTTTTCTTGTGTATATTCTATGTTCCTTTTCTCGAGATATCCCACGTATTCCTATCTTCTCCATGTGGTCCTGGCTTTGTTACCTGTCGTGATGTCCTGTGCCTGGTTTTGCACGTGATGCCATATTACGTCGACATGCACAGCCTCATTTCTACCAAGGAGGTGGACGACGAAGATTAGTGCCCGCACGGGTAGATCATTGCGCCATGCTATCCCAACCCTACAACGGAGAAAAAACAAGCATCGAGAAGAGAAACGAAACGTGGGAGAAACCTGGGTGAAGTATCATGTAAATTGCGGCGAGATGCTCGGTGATTTCACACGACTTTGACAAGTTCCTTGATCCCTGGAGTAAAAGTCTTGGGGTCTCGCCTCACCAGTGACGTGTATCTGAAATCTCCATCATGCCGATATCTTTAACAGAGAACCTGGTGCGTCTCTTGGTCTTCTGCGACCTTCCTGTCTCGAAGCTTAGATCAGGGCACGGAATCATGAACCCTATGAAACTGATTACCAGAGGGTTCATGCTGTCCTACACTCCTACAAATCGGAGTGTTACAGGCACGCTTCTCAATCGGAGCTGAGTTCATCATTCAACTTCCTGCCGTTGAGTGGACATGTCTTGATGGGCCTTTTCCATCATCGTGACTTCTGTCGATTATTTCAAGAACGATGAGATTGGTCATTCATCGACTCCTGTCTGATACGTCTACACGATGCAAAATTCTTGCTCTGATCTGATGCCATCGTGTACTTGTTGAACGAGTTCGCCCTGCATAATCTCATCCACATAGGCTGCTCCCATGAAAAGATACTTGTCTCCTTTAGGTCGTAATATGTACGGCACGTTGCCTCCATAGAGGACGACAACTATATCACCAGCGCGCATGCACTGGGGGCCCAGTCCGAAGGATTTGTTCTTCATGAGGAAGATACGTCGTTGCTTGCATGTGTGGTAAGCTTTTGCTCGGATCTCCGTTGCATCGGCATCAAGTGTCTCTGCATTTTGTTTGCCGTCAGAAGTGATACTATCATGCCACTGCATCATGTCCTTGAACGTGGCATAGAAAGCAAATTGATCTCTCATATCGGCAGCAGGACCGACAGGTGTGCTCTCGACTTCGGCTGCAGTGAGGGTTCTGGCCAGCTTTCGATCGTGCTGCAAGCTATGCATTTCCGGTTCGAGATTGAGAGCCTCAAATGTACTGTTCATAGCTACAAATGGGTGTTGTTTGCCAGGCTTTGGGGATTTCTCGAAGTCGTTAGGTGTCATGATTGCATGAGCGTGTGTTACGGTGTCGTAGAGGATGCCAAACAGCCGGAGATGATCATATCCGATGTAGCAGTCATCTCGAGCTTTTACAAGCTCATTACCACACGGTGACCATGGACAGAGTCTTTCGGGATATCCTAAGACGGCTGTGGAGTCTGCTTCGTCCCAGATCGGCGCCCAAGATCTCATTCCTTTCTTCTCGTGATATGTTCCAGGGTGGAATACCCAAGCCAGCCCAGTTAATCGCGAGTAGAGCCGAATCATGACAAGAGTCGTATCCGCGTAGACCTGCTCTCTAGTCTTGGCGTAGTCGACCTCCAAGGCCTCAATCTCGCGCTTCTCTGTTACCAGATTGAGTAGGCCATATACCGTATCTCTCGGATCTGTTGCCCGGAAATAGCTCGAATTGTATAATACTTCGAAAAACGGCCCCGTTACATCTGTGTCATACATAGTATCAGCCCCTATTGAATCGATCCGCACCAAACGTGAAGCCAAGGCACTCTTGCCACCAGGATCACAGCTCTTATCGAATAACCAAGTTGCTGTCAAACCGACTGCCTCCCAGTGCATCTCCACATCCCCATATAGCACTACAGCTTCTTGCGCCAAACATATCTCTTGGACACACCAGATCCTTCTGAACCAGGGACAATCGAATAATCGCTTCAGTGACTTAAGCACATCGGCATCGAATATGTCAGGTGGAATATCGAGCCTTTCGAATTCTGGGTCAGCATCAGATTGCAATCCCCACGTGAGGCTATACTGTCTGCATGCGCCACCAATGAAGGTGACCATCATTTTAGCGGTCGCACTGTATAATGCATCTTCTTGGCCTAGCCAGACAACAACTCTTCTTGCTGAAGAGTAAATGCTGCCCATCAAAGGAATCTGATGAGATTTTTCCTCGTAGTCTTGCTGGTCGATGCACAAGGCGTCCGCCCACATTGTACGCTCGGAGGATGGAAGCCTCAATCGCACCAAAGCATGAGCGAGGGATGTAGTTACGGTAGTCAGGCTGCCGTTGACGCTGATGTTGGTCGTGAGGGTTGGGTCGCCCCATACATACGATAGCGCCTCATATGGCGGTGCGGCATCGAGGTCGAAGGTGATGCATCGACAATCCACTCTTTGGCTAGCATCTTCCGATGGAGAAATGAAGAGCAGTCGGAACTGACGTTCTTTCAACACCGTCCCCTTGATCTCTCGGAGCTCTGAGCCCCCAGATTCGGGACCCAGAGAAGGCCCTTGTCGATCCCGTGGTCGCAAAATCATATTTTCCATGCACATGTCTAGGCTCTCGCTCATTGTAGAATCTGTGGACTTGAGCTTTTGGACCAATACACCGGTCTTTTGAGGACCGCTTGTAGTTGTCGGACTCTCCACAGGCACTCCCCATCGCTCGGGGACTATGTCCGCAGCATTCGGATACGGTATCATTGAGCCATCTTGGTACAGCCAGCATTGTCCTGTGTCGTCGGGCGTGTACCACATGTTGCGGGTCCGGTCCCATTGTATTTGAGAAGCCATCGAACCCAGGCAGAAAGGTAGGCAGGAAAAAGGCTCCCGGTGAGAATGAAGTTTTTGTATGTTCACTGTTCAGCCTTGAGCTCTGCAGCTATGTCCAGCTGACAGGTTCGATGCCAAGCCGTCTACCGACATGCATCCCCCCATTGGTGTCCTGCCACCTTCGGCAATTCAACGAATAGAATGCAGTAAATGCAGCATTTACGCTACAACACGCCTTTCTTTTAAGAATAAAGATACGAATCATGTACGATTCCATCTTCCCTGTGCTGTTTCTACGAACCATTGGCATGGTTATATTACTACCATCGACCCAGAATCTGGTATTCCACCGCATCAAGTACCAGTCAATGACCCCATCTGATGTTAGCAAAACTCTTTCAGGGGTACCACAATGTATAATCCTTACACCAGACGACCTAAATTGGGTGATGGGGTACTACAGGACATCGTATCAATCTTCCCTTTCCCCTCGGATACGGTGCTGTGTGCCACACACCAACATATAATTTCATCAAAGAGGGGACGAAATGTGCAGTATATCATCAAACACCTACTCCTCCGTGAAAAAAATAGAGACCTGTAAGCGGTTCGAGAAAGTCAAGCCTGCGCAAAAATTCGAGATGGAAGATACGTCTTCATGATAAAGAGAGCAACGACCTATGAAGTCTTGTATATGTCTAAAAATGAAGTCGGAGTTAAAAATTGGGTATCTCAAACGCACAGAAAAAAAGAATGCCGCCATGCAAAATCTCATCAGTCTCGGACTTAAACCATATGCCTACGTCACTGTTAGCATTCATCCATGAACCGGCACTTGATGGCATGTGCCTTACCAAAGGGACCCAGAGCGGAGAAACCTACCAGGCACTTTAGTAGATATCATCAATGACATAAGACGTTCACATAACAACGCACTTTTGAGTAGCGTAGACTTCGCCGTATTGGTCGACGCCGGCCATGAGTTCGTTGTAGCGCTGCTTGGTCTTGACTTCTTCTGGAAACCACTTTTTGAGGAAGGCGGCCATTTCGTGGTCGAGGTTATCTGCTTCGCGTTAGCTTTACTCAATCTATTACCCGAGGGGTGATTTCGACTTACCAGAATTTGCGTCAAAGACGGTAGGTTCGCGACAGAATGGGCAGTTGTGTTGCTTGTTGTTTTGCATGACGATTAGGCATCGGATGCAGAAGATGTGGTCGCATCGGAGCTTGACGGGGCGCCATTTGATTTCCATGCACATGGGACAGGAGTAGTCGTCGATTTGTGGGATGTTGCTCAAAATTTGGGTGTTGACTTCGGCGCAGACGGCTTTCGCGAGATGTTCTGAGAACTCTGGGTACTCGACTTGACGGGGGAAGGTCTGCTTGACACCTAGAGCCGTCCGCTTATCGAACTTCTTCAATATCTTCACCATGGCGCTGTGGTTGATCTCGCCGAAGCGAAGGCCTTGCAAGATTTCGCGGTTGATGTGCATGAACATATTCAATGCTTTCAGATTGTCTTTCTTTTGCAACCTCTCAACGACTCCAGCCTGGGCAATCTTGTTGGAGAATTCAGCAAGCCGCTGCATAGCTTTGTCAGAGTCATGTGACTTGTGGTCCACTTCAGTATTGCCAAAGAAGATGCCCTCCTCGATATACATCTGAAATACTTGGCGCCACGCCGTCAGAGTCTTTCGGTTGGACTTCTTCTCTGGATCCGTCATTTTCGCTATTTGTTTTCCCAGATCCTCGATCTGATTGTGCATTCGTTTCTCTTCACGCTCTTGCAATTTCTCAAGACCAGAAACTTCACTGCTGAGCCTTTCGAAAAATTCGGTGTCTGAAGTCAGCGGGATCTCGACGGTACGATGGCCCGGACGATGGTTAGGAGCACTGGCCTGGGTGGACTCAGTGGCGTTGGGCGCATCTGCGGAGTCGCTTTTCACGATGGGCGAGCTACTGTCCTCAAAGACACGCATTTCTGACATGCCAGTCTCAACAGCTAGCATCTGCAGCTTGCGCTTAGTTTCTTCGTCGAGCTGGGCACTGTGCACCTCGCCTGTTGTCTCATTGACATAGAAAAGCAGCTTTGGCTGGAATAGTTTCCGTGACTTGGAAGTAGGACTTGTAATATCATCGCCGTTCAAGATGTACTCGAAAGGGCGCTCCTGGTCATCTTCCTGGCCCGCAGAAGCATTGTAGTCCTCGACATGCTTCAGCAACTTGGACAGCGTCTCAGGGTCGAGGCCGACCTGGCGCAGCTCATCTGTGAGCCTGTTGATGCATTTCTTGAGCTGCGAATAAGAAATAGCAGAATCGACCCACTCCGGCGGAAATCCTTCGTTGCGGAGGCTCTGCTTGAAAGCTTGTCCGAACTTCATGGTAGGTGATGCGAAGCGTGGGAGCTAGATTGGTGGTAAGGCTAGGCGCTCGGGGCCTGTCAAAATGGCACGTGGGCCTAGGAAAGGCTCCGATTGTCGCGGTCGAGTTTCCGGTTCCACAGATGCGACTAGGGCTGTCTCTAGATGATCGACGTTTGCAAGTCGTGGGACATGCACGATGGCGATGTTGAAATCTGAAGATGTCTGCCAGACGGTGGATAGCAGAGAGGAATGATCAGGGCAGGTGGTAAAGGGCCTCGTAATTGTTGAGTTGTGTGTTGCGACAGCGGCGTTTCTCTCCGTTGGTCATGTGGTTTGCGGTCCAATCTGGGGATAGCTGAGAGGCGCTAAGCCGAATGCCGTGGAAATGCGGATTATTCAGAATGATCCTGGGTGATGGTGGGTGACGGTGCGCGGGGGAGGCGTTCTCTTATGGGAAAAGCAAAAGCACGACATAGATGTATTGAGATGGGTGTAGTTGTGGCGGGTGCTCCAGCTAGGCTCTTTGAGGCTACAGGGCAGCTTTTCGCTCGTTTCCCTTTTGCTTGAGCCTTTCCCGCCGCCGCCGGCAGCCAATGGGCATGCTTGCGCACAGTCATATGCGTGCGACAAATACGTCGGTTGGTCGCAAAATTTGTGCAGTGGCACCTGTCGCTGTTTCTAGAACATCAAAACCTCCCCAGCTCACATGCTAGCGCCACAACACGCGTCAGGGCTGGGTTGATCGCTATGGGCGCTGGACAGTCGACTGACGGCGGAGGCGCTGCTGCAGGCGGTGGTGAGGTGAAGACGAGCTACTATGAGCTGCTGGGTGTCGAGAGGAGTGCCACACAGGACGAGTAATTTATCTTGTCGTCTCATACTGTAGTATCCGACTAACAGCCACAGACTCAAAAAAGCATACCGCAGAAAGGCGCTCGAACTGCATCCCGACCGCAACCATGGCGACACCGAACGCACCACCGCACTCTTCGCTGAGATTCAGACCGCATATGAAGTGCTCTCGGATGACCAGGAACGCGCGTGGTATGATGCCCACGAGGGAGACATATTGCGGGGTGGTAGCGGGGAAGGTGCGACTGAGGACCACTACCAGGGCAGCATGCGCATGACAACATCGCATGATTTGATGCAAATGATGGGCAAGTTTAGAGGGAACGTAGACTTCACAGACTCGCCCAACGGCTTTTTTGGCTTCGTCAGGGAGACGTTTGAGCAGCTCACCAAGGAGGAGGAATACGCCGCCGACTACGACAACGTCGACATCCCCAACTACCCCACATTTGGACACAAGGATGATACCCACGATGATGTTGTTCGCGAATTCTACTCCGTGTGGAACGGCTTTGCCACAGCCAAGAGCTTTGCGTGGATGGATAGATACCGCCTCTCAGATGCGCCCGATCGCCGCACACGCCGCTTGATGGAGAAAGAGAACCAAAAGTTCCGTGATGATGGGCGTCGCGAGTTCAACGATGCTGTCAGGGCTTTGGTGGCATTTATTCGCAAGCGCGATCCTCGCTATAAGGTCAATACACAAACCGCAGATGAGAAGGCCAAGGCACAGCGAGACGCGAGGAAGGCACAGGCAGCGCGGGCGCGAGCGGCACAGATGGCAAAGCTGGAGCAAGAAGCACAAGAGCTGCCTAGCTGGGCAACTGCTCAGCCGGACGATGAAGCTGAAGACGAGTCCGAGGAGGAGATTGAAGAGGAGCACTACGAATGCGTGGCTTGCAACAAGACGTTCAAGAGTGAACGACAGTACGATGCACATGAGAAGAGCAAAAAGCACCAAAAGGCCATCCAGGCGCTCAAGAGGAAGATGCAAAAGGACAATGCACATCTCCATCTCGACCAAGATGCTATCGACAGCGATGTTATCGTCCCTGCTGATGATGATACGGGAGTTGATATGAGCGCATCAGACACGAATGGGCTGGAGGAATCAGTCGATCATCTTGCTGAGAAAACAGGTGACCTCAAAGTCGACGATTCCACAGACGAGAGTCAAGACGAAGATCATGTTCCCCTCAAAACGGACACAAATCCACCTGCCAAAGCATCCAGCGAAGAAGAGGAGTATGACGACGACGAAGACGACGAATATGCCTCCCGCGCCGATGTCGAAGCCCGTCTCGCCTCCACCGATGCTTCCACCGGCCGCAGTGAGATACCAGCCACAGAAGCCACCCTGTTTGACGATCTCGAACCATCTGCTCCGGCTGCTCCAAAATTAGGCAAAGCAGCCCAAAAGCGCGCGAAGAAAGCAGCCAAGGCAGCCGAGGCATCCACCGCCGCTGATCCAGACACTGCACACAAGTGCATTGGCTGTGACGCTGGCTTCCCATCCAAGACAAGGCTACATCAGCATCTCCAGGATCATCCCAAACATGCAGCCTTGAAGAGCGTGCCTGCAAAGGGAAAGAAGAAGGGGAAGAGGTAGAGGATGTTGATCAGATGATGAGGTTATGAATTCACGACGTTATGAAGATGCATTGGGTTTGGACATGGGGCATTGGCATTGGCATTGCATAAAGTCATAGAGGGAATAGATGTTGGTATTAGTGAGTAGTCTTCAATGGTGAAGCCACTCCGTTCTCTCTCCATCATCCCCACCAGTCTATCCATTCTTCTCCCAACTGTGCTTCTTCTTCCCAAGCACACCCAAATGACTCGCCCTCTCGTACCCACGCTGCACAGACGAACTGTAGCTCGAACTCCCTCCACCCCAGTAGTCCGCCGACGCAGGCACCGACGGCGTCCGATCAACTTTTTTCAACCTGTCATCATAATCCCTCCCAATCTCGCACTTGCGCACCACTTCCCCACACTTCCAACACGTCCCATGGTGCGGCCTATTCCACGCCTTGCACTTGCACTGCCAATCCCCCCATTCCTTGGCCGATGTCCTGCGCGGTTACTCGATGCCAGGTCCTTCCTCCTGCACCTCATGTCTGCGTTTGTATTTGTTGTTCATGGCAAAGTCAATCTCGCAGCCCCTGCCTTGGCATTTCCAGGTGGTACGGAAGTTCTAGAAGCCGCACGCTCCGCACTTCCAGTCTCCGACGGCGGGAGCGAATTTTGGCTTCTTGGCCGGGTGCGGATGCGGGGAGGAGATGTTGTGAGGGCGCGTTGCGCCTTGATGAGGGCGAGGAGGAAGATTAGGAGGAGGCATTGAAGTGGATGTAGGAGGGTCGGAAGGAGTGGAAGGAAGGACGGAAGGTGGTGGTGTAGGTGGTTTCGAGGTAGGTGTGTCTTCGGTGGTGGGTTTGGTGGATTTGGCTGCTGCTGCGTCCCCTTCTTCATCTTCTTTGCCATCGTCTCCTTCCTGTCCTCCTTCTTTCTCTTCATTCTCGTCCTCTCCATCCTCAATCTCACCTTCTTCACGCTCATCCTCTTCTTCTTCTTCGTCCTTCCCCTCTTCCTCTTCTTCCTTAAC
>AJMS01009977.1:0-12037 GCA_000263175.2 Phaeosphaeriaceae sp. UM 1110
GACCCCGTTGCGCCAAATCCGAGTAGTCTTTTCGTCGCCGAAACCAGAATCTTTTGTACAAGTGAACCACAAACCCAGCTCTTCACATTACTCGTACATGCGCTTGCCTCCATGTCCCATACTCAGCGTTTGGTCCTTCGATCATCATCTCTCTTCGCCCTCTTCCTTGACTCGCTCGCAATCATATCTGCCAGATCGTCTTGATCAATGCTCTGCCACTGTCCTGCTGCCTCGGCTCTTTGTCTTGACTCATACTCTCTCATGAGTGCATCTTTGTCTAGCTTGTCGTTCTCGCCCAGCTGATCGACGTCAACCGAAAGCTCGACTTCGCCAGCCTTGCGCTTCCGTTGTTGTCCGATGGTGTCGCGGCGCGCGGCATCGAGGTCGTATGCGTGTTCACCGCCAAAGAAACCGGTCGCAGAAATGTTCTTCTCCGGAAGGACCTGACCAGCACTACGAGGCACGCCTGGCTCTTCAGTCTCGAATCCCCTTCTCTGTTTCCGGAGCGTGAACTCTCCGCCGATGCTCTCAGTGCCACCAATTTCCGAAGGCATAGCAGAGGCTGTCGTCATCGAGGTCTGGATACCCGAAACGTCGTCCTCATCTCCCTCCTCTTCCTCCTCGTCATCTTCCTCCTCTTCATCACTTTCCTCGTCCTCGCTTTCGCCCTCGGCTCGCAGTACACCCCAAATACCACGTTCCACGGGTTCGCCAACGTGGGTTGGTTGTTGTTGCTCCTCCATGATGCTCGTTCCATAGAGATCTCCACCGAACAAAGGCTTGCCTGCGTCGTCTTGTGGAGGTTTACCCCACTGACCAGGGTTGAAGCCCCAAGCTGCGCCAGGAGGAATGGGTGCATTTACTCCAGGTACGCGCATGTTGGGATATGAAGGTGGGGGTCCAAATCGCTGCATATTGATGAGCCACGGAGGGGGTTGGCCAGGAGCCATGCCAAGGGCTTCCCTAAGCTCCTCGCTGATCTCACCAGGCTTGAGGTTGACAAGATTGGTCTCAAACTCTTTGCCCTCATAATAGACCTCGCCATATCGCGTCAACTCGGGTTTGGTCTGGCGGCGGAAGAAAGCATCGTAGAGCTTTGAGTAGTCGATGTCCAGCTTGCCGAGCTTTCCTTGTACTCGTTCGCGCTGCTTTTGTCGCATGGTCATCTCTGCCTGCTTCTCAAGTACGGCGTCACGCATCTCCGCAATGCCGGTCTCCTGGATGAACTTGGGTAGCGCGAAGGGCGGCTTCTCGATACCGCGCTTCGATGAGAGGTACTCGCGTTTGAGCGACCAGTGATTCGGGACAGGAATAACATTCTTGGAGCCTTTGATTGCGATCAGTAGCCGCGGGTCCGTTGAAGACACGTCCGTCCATTCAACCAATTCAGGCCTGTCTACTTGCGACTTCAACTGGGCGACGGTGAGCTTGCTCATCCGCTTCCTTTCCTTCTTGGAAAGCTTCGGTCTTCCATCATCTTCTTCATCAGGGATATCATCGTCCTCGTAGAAAATCTCGGCCTTTTCTTCGTCCTTGGTGGCGACCTCCTCTTCTGTGGGTTGTCGGAACTTCTCGAAGATGTTCTTGTACTGCTCGAAGAGGGGGTTGTCTAGGTCGTACTCGTTCGCGATATCGTCAACGGAGAGGAGGTCGACGGGCTTGACCGCCTGTGCATCGTTATTGGTGTCACCGTTTGGTGCAGGAGATTCGCTCTCACGCGCAGAGTCGCCGGCTTCGGACGGTGTCTCCTGGGCGCATATTAGCAGGAGAATTGTTTGGAGCGCGTCCATACTACTTACCGAGCGCTGCGCCTTCTTCTTCGCCCGGCGGTAGGCGTTCTTGTTTGTCTGCTTCTTGGCGCCTGACATGGCTCCGGAACGCACGCGTTGAAGTCGCGCGATTCTTGTGACAACGGCTTCGAGGTCGGTGGCCGACGTTTGCGCGCAATACAAGTAATGACAGACTATGTCGCGCCTGTTGTAGATCTGGCACAGTCAGAGTCTCGTTCTGCAGAGGTCGTTCGTGGTTGTCGGAAGATGCAGGAGTAGATTTGTGCAGATTGCGACAAGTCTCCCGTAGGTTAAGTTGAGCGCGGAGACGCCCAGAAGCGACTCGTGCAGGAAGTGGCAGGACCTTGGTTAGTGGCAGTATCTTACCTTGTAATTGCGCGACCAGGCGATATGGTTGCGTTTGATGCCAGGCGACGTAAAGTGGTGCGGAGAATCCTAGGTCTGAGAAGGAAAGCACGTTCAGCACAGGCCAATCTTGCTGTTGCTATCTCATCACGTGATACCACGACAGCCTCAACATACCTGCATGCGAACATTCCAGTCGATCATACTGAATCTCTGTCTATCATCTCTCTGACATGCTAACATTATATATGTGTGCGTAAGCCGACTTAATCTCAGGGCCTTGTTGTAGGTCGATAGCCAGTTCTTTCTTCGTTGAACGAACACATACAGCCTTGGACGTGTATCGAAAAAGCTGAAGCAAGTGCAAGGCATGGCTTCCCCTACGTCCTATCATTCTCATCAAAGAACTTCGCCCAGAACCCCCGGAAATGCTTCTGCTGCCCCAGCTCATTGATCTGCTCAATCTCCGCCGGCGTAAGCTTGAACGTTGCAGCCCTCAGATAATCGCTCAGACGCTGCTCCTTCGAACTCGTCGTGATCGGCACAATGTCCTGATCAATGCACCACCTCAGGTAGATCTCATTCTCGCCAACCGCATACTTCTTCTCCAGTCGAGACACGTACTCGTCAGCTGGTCCTCCCTTTGCCCTTGTGGATGCTGTCAGTGGGGCAAAGGCGGTGGTAGCGATACCGTGCTGTTTGTGTAGTGCAAGCAGTTCAGTACGCTGCAGGTACGGGTGGAACTCGATCTGGTTGCATGCCGGGATCACCTTTGCGGTCTTGAGGATGGCGTTGAGGTGGGCTGGCGTGTAGTTTGAGACACCGATTGACTTGGCGAGTCCGGATGCTTGGATGGCCTCCATTGTGGCCCATGTCTTTTGCAGATCAGCCTCAGAATCGGTGAACCATGGCTGGTGAATGAGGTATCTATACTCTGTCAGCTGCCTGCAAACCTCTTACGATACTTAGGGGTCTTGCTCACAGATCAACATAGTCCAACTGTAGCTTCTTGAGGCTGGTTTTCAGTGCACCCTCGATGTCGTGCATGTTCGGCTTGTCAACCTTGGTAGTAATGAAAAGCTTTTCTCTCGGTACACCGCCCTCCTTGATACCGATTCCAAGCTCTGACTCCGTCTTGTACATCTCTGCCCCGTCAAGATGTGTGAAGCCCAGCTTGATCGCCAACTGGAGAATTTTAGAAATGGTTGACGACCTTGAGAAAGCAAAACTATCTTTACCTTGACACCATCAACGATTGCTTGATCGTGCTGACTTTCTTCACCCTGTTTGAACCACGCCGTTCCAGTACCATAGCCTAACATGGGAATGGAATTTCCATCATTGAGCTTGAGGTTGGGGATGATAAGATCTAAGCCTGCCATCTTGGATATTTGGTGTGGCTTGTAGCTTGATTTTGGACGAGTAATTTGGGTCTATGCAAAGAGCTGTGTATAGTGCTGTTTCCTTAGCTTAATGGATGACACGATAAAACGTGGTTCAGACGTGCTTTTGACTTGCGCCATTCTGTGGCGCCAGAAGTGGGGTGTGGAGTGGAGCGTACGTCATCGCTTTGAGTAATGGCAAGTGCTCGACCAGCAACACGAATTTCAAAGCATCATCTTGGTGTATATGCAAGGCAGGTTTCAGAACATGGATGAAAGACGACTGCCAGCTATTGATGAGGGTTTTGATGACGAAACCCTTGCTTACGTTGCTATATACATCATTAGACTCACCTCGGTAAGAACAACGATGATGTTCATTTAGAGTGAAAGAAATGATCGACTAATAATTGATTTAAACCCAGCGCCTCTAATGCTGTGTCATGAGCACTCTGCTAACGACTATACAAGTAATGCGTGCAACAATTGGGTATCGTGGAATTGTGACCAACGCCTGCGGAACATAACATCTGACCAACGCTTTCGGTATCACGAAATTGGAGAATCATGTCGTCTTGGAGTCAAGCTCAACTCGGGCAGAAATGTGCCGCTCGACGCATCAAGAGAAGGCTTCTTCTATGTCGTCTTCTCGTGTTGAGTAGAGACACGTTGGAGGGACACGACAAAGTCTTCGAGTGACCGTTGCTTTTGATCTTTCTTCGGTGACTTGCCGTGCATGAGGTTGTCGAAGCCCTGGCTGCCTTGCAGTAGGTAGTAGACGCCAGACATGACGCAGAAGACGCCGAACGAAAAGATCCAAACACGCACTACCGCGACAATGCTGGTGTGCCCTCCGACAAAAAGACCGAAGATGGTGAACAACGTAGCAACGATGTCGACCACCAAGATAGCGCTGGCCAGCTGCCAGGACGGCAAAGATGACCAAAATGGACCTCGAGCACGAGTGATGAATATCAACCAATTCTCTGTGAGCGATATCTCGAGGAATAGTATGGAGTCGCGGGAGCCATAGTTCTGTACGATGCCGCCTTCGACCCCTTGTGGTGGTGAGGTCTGATGCGGGAACATGGTCGTCAAAGTTATCCACGTTCCAGCTGCTAGCACAATTCCAAGCAGGATAGACATGCCCCAAAGTTTCGGCAGATTCCACTTGACTGGAACTTTGCTGTACGGCGCGTTGTCGTAGGCAATAGCAAGTGTGGCGATGTCAGCAAAGATCGCGATGAAGACCACCAGGTTAAGGTTCAGTGACTCGTTCAGGATGGCTATCCAGAGACCAAGAAAGATCTCGAGGTGAAGAGACAAAGCGATGCGATAGACAACGTAGGCGTGCATGCGGTGGAAGATTTGCCTCGACGTTTTGAGGGCGTCGATGATGGCAGAGAGACCAGGTGCCATGAAGACAATGTCCGCAGCAGTGCGAGCGGCGTCCGTAGCGCCTTGCACCGCAATTCCGGTATCCGCCTTCTTCAGGGATGGGGCATCGTTCACACCATCACCCGTCATCGCAACCAGATATCCACGCTGTTGAAGGATCTCGATGACGTTGAACTTGTGCTGGGGAAATACTTCAGCAAAGCCGTTAGCTGCTTCGACGAAATCGTACACCTCACTACCGGGCATTTCACCGCCTCCACCAAGACCCAATCGCTCTGCATCAAAGATGTTGGTTCCCAGACCAAGCTGGCGTGATGTCTCACGAGCGATTCCAACGGCATCACCAGTCAGCATCTTGATGGAAAGTCCAAGAGTCTTCGCCTCGTTGATGGTACGGTAAGTGTCGTGTCGAGGCGGATCATAGCAGGGCATGATCCCGAGAATCTCCCAAGGGCTGTTCTCGCGCTTACGGGCAATACCAAGGGAGCGAAATCCGCGCGTAGCGAATTCTGCGACCTTGTTCTTGTATGCTTCAGCGACAGCCTCAGGAACTGGATCGTGACCCTCGACTGTTCGAAGGACGAAGAGTGGAGCTCCTTTGACGCATATTATGCGCTCGCCTTGCGGAGACTCCACTACAGCCTGTACTTTTTTCGAAATGGGGTCGAATGGGGTGAATTGGACAACTTTGTATTTGCTTAGCGCGTTCTTTGCGCGCGGATACGATCTGAGAGACCGAAGGAATGCTTTGTCGATTGCATCGATTCCTTTCTTCTTGCGCGATGCTGCTAAACATGCAGTAAGCATGATGTCGTCTGGTTCGATGCCTGCAACCGTGTAGGGCTCTGAAAGCGACAATTTGTTCTTGGTAAGTGTCCCCGTCTTGTCTGAGCAGAGAATCTCTACGCCAGCGAGCGATTCGATCGCGGAGAGCTTCTGCACAATGGCTTGTTTCTTCGCGAGGTATGCAGCGCCGACAGCCATCGTCGTCGTGACGACCGCAGGCAAGCCCACGGGAACACCGACAATTGTGATGGCGAGCGTAAATTTGAGGATTTGGATGATGCCATTGGATCGATAGAACGAGCTGACCCAAACGACGATCAGGGTAACGATAACGAGGACGAGTAGCGTTGTGCCGATATCGTGTAGGACTTGGGTAAAATGACCGGTTCCTCCAGAAGCGCTCGCGACGAGAGATGCTGCTCGTCCAACGTAGGTGGAGTCGCCTGTCGCAGTGATGACAACGAACGCTTCACCTCTTTTGACAGCGGATGAGGCGTAACAGGTGTCTCCCTTGTGTTTGTCGACTGCGAGAGACTCGCCCGTTATTGCAGATTGGTCGACCTGTACAAACGCTCCTTGGGTGACGATGCGCCCGTCGGCTGGAACAATGATGCCTTCTTCGACGTGCAGGATATCTCCTGGCACCACTTCCGGGGCCTCGACCTCGACAAGAACGCCATCTCGCAGCACGGTCGCTTTGAGTGCTAGTGTTTTCTTGAGCTCGTCGACGATATTGCCAGCCTGGTATTCTTGTATGAAACCAACGCATGCATTGAGTAATAGCAAACCGCAAATAACTCCAAAGTCAACCTTGAAGAAAATTAGTCACATTTCGCGTGCACTTGATACATGCGTAACTGACCCAGTCTTTCAAGCCGGCGGCAAGAAGTGCAGCAGCTTCCATGACGAATTGAATGGGCCCGACGAAGAACATGAGGAACTTGACAAAGAGGTTCTCCTTCTCCTCTAATGACACGTCAGAGAGTGATCAGATAAGCCCGCGGAGTCTATTACCTTTCATGCGGTTGTAACCAAACTTCTTCCGGCGGGCCATGACCTCGGCGGAATTGAGGCCCAGTCGAGTATCGGTTTGGAGGAGATCTTCTGGGATAACTCGGGGACCACCTGGCTGATCGGCTTCTTCCTCTTCGTAGTCGGCATTGTCACCGTCTTGGGACTCTAATTCGTCAATCAGGGCATCGATGTCCTCATCTTCTTCTTCATCGTCGTCGTCCTCGAAATCGTGCCTTGACTTGGTCTCCTCGTTGATGTAATCATGTTTCTCGTGATACACCTCGGCCGACCCGTTGGCCCGTTCTATGTCATACTACTCAAGTCAGCGATCATGAACACTCCAATCACTTCGACTGAAGATATGAGTAGTGCGGCTGGGATAATTACCTCTGCCATGGCTGTATCGGACTAGTCTATGTATCTAATTGAAGTTGAAGATATGTGGCTGGAATAAAGCATGGGTGCTGTGCTGGGAATGATTTCCAGAAGAATGGCAGACGACTCTCAAGTCCAGGTAAACGCGATGCGAGGCGTGATTCTGCAAGTGCACATGTGAGTACTTGCTCCAACAATGAATAGACATGGACCGTGCATATGTGCATCCCAAACATTGCGCGACGAAAGGGGCCCGGCAATCGTGCTTACCATCTGCGAAGTTCGAAACGCTGGAGCGTCGCGTTTCGCCGCTGATGTCGACGAAGGCGCGCTGGACTGTACAACGATCGTGGGGTGGGAAGAGGGCGACCCACTCTCCGAGGGAATTGTGGACGATGACCACGAGCTTTATGAAGCCACAGGCTCACGTAGAGCAGGCTTAGCCTGTTTTGGCTTCAAGGGACGAGGATCAAAGTCTGGCCGCGGCAAGATGTTGACATTGTAGGCAGTGGGGGCACGCGGGAACGAGTCACGACGCCTACCAATCTTTGCCCCTGCGAAGTCGCCAGGTGTTGGCTTGGCCCCAGGCCCGGAGATTCAAACCTCATCACCGCTTCCACGCGCCCTCCACTTCGCATGTCGAGAAACCATCACTTTAGCTGAATTCCCGATACATACCTTGCTAGCTACAGTCGCTGCAACAGTGAAGACACAGGCTGCGGCTCCATGATCAACAGCTAGGGTTGCTCGAAGGCGCTTGATAGGGTCGAGGCAATCTCGCGTCACGTTCTCTAGATGCCTGAAAAGCGACAATCGCTACTTAAACTCAACGCCGCCGCCAGATATGATCTTCTCAGAAATCTTAGAGGGGATTGCGACTCGTGACACGAACAATGACGCGTCGACACCGAACGCCTTCGAAGTGCACCTACTTTCCTTTTGTCAATCTCCCGGCGGACGTGCAGCTCCTGGTCTTGGGTAACTTAGACATTTATGCCCTTCAGAACATGATTAGAGGAGTCCCCCGCGTCAAAGAATTGTTCTTGGCGTACCCGTCAATCATCTTGCCTCTTGGGACCACGATGGGGCCCCAGGTTCGCAGTCTCCTCTTGACTACCTTTAGACTGGTACATCCCATGAGATCTTCACATGCCCAGATCCAGCCAGATCTTAAAGACATACAGCATTTCTTGACCGAAAACGTACATACGGATGAGCTGGACAGTCAAGTGGCCAAGATGATGCAATCCGACGCCTTAGGCGCGCTCGATTTACTTTGCGAGATCGATACTGAGGTCCTCGATCTTGTGTAAAATTGTGCACTGCAATTCTATGAATGCGCTTGCGAGAGCGATAACCCTGGAGCTGTCATACCACCACTCATCCTGTCGCGCACCGAGAACTGTAGGCTGATACGTGCCTTCTATCGATGACAGCTAGTTGAGATACTCTTCAACCACTACTCTGCTCATTTCGGCCTCAACCTCGAGGTTTCGGCCAGCGATTTCTTCGCCTCACTCAGCGCCTTAGAACTTGACGAACTGGTCACTACGTCCCGCTTCCTCGATCAGATCAGAGGATACCTTCCAGTGACATTCATATTAAAGGACTGTATCTGCGATGAAATGCTGCTTCATTACCGAAGAACCCGAGATCAACCTTGCGACGACTGCATAAAAGCGTACATGCGCCTTTATGCTGGGATTATACTACCATTCTAGGATCAGCTACTAAGGAGTGGCTGTATTCAAGTGCGAAGGCCATGGGCGAATCCCGTTAGATGTCTAGCAAAGCCGTTGACAACCTGGAGTCATGCACCAGAAGCTGATGAGCCTAGTCCAGGCTGGCGTCTACGGAGCAAACTTCGCGATGATCTGAGTATGACCGTGAATGGCAATGATTACATGGACCTTTCCACTAGATTGGGCTATTGTTTCTGGGATGCTGTAAGAATCGAAGGTTGGGGTGAAGTGTTCCCAGAAAAGTGGCTCTTAGAAGAACAGGATGCATACCGTTCATCTTGCTTTGACCGTCAAGTTCTTTGCAGGCTGTCGTCGTAAGTTGTTGTATCTGCTGGAGCGGTGTGACGTAAGGGTAAGACTGTAGCCAAGGCAGAGTAAGTGCATGATGTACGAGTAGTTCAGCTCAACCGTCGTTCACCAGATTTGTCACGTGCGCCAGCGCCCTAACCACTGCGTTTGTCGCTCGTCGTCGTTTTTCGGCGCGTTTCGCAAAAATTCGTCAGAGCGCGACTGAATTCGACAGTACGTAAACACTCATATATGACAACGACACAATGTTGGAGTCAGCCCCGATGCCACCTCCTATGTTACGACTACCGAACGAGCTCCATGATGCGACGTTACGTTACCTCGACAAGACGTCCCTCTGCGCTCTTACGTTGACAAACAAAGCGCTGCGCCCTTCGGCGATCGAACTCCTCTACAGCAGCTACATCAACCATGACTCGCCCGATGTTGCGCCACTGGCTCCGTTCCTCCGGACTATATGTGAGAGGCCGGACTTTGCTGCCAAGGTTAAGAGTGTCGACATTCGCGGCTGGCAGTCAGAGTATGAGGTGGCCACTGGCGCTGCGTGGAGAGGCTTAACGCAGAAGAGAAGGAAGGGCAGGAAGCCAAACCATGCCATTCGACAGCAATCATGGACCTCTAGAGAGATCATAAATAATTTCCTGCGAGCTGCGATCCGATCTGGTATCTTCATACCACGAGGCAGATACCGCATCCCTGTCCTCAGCACAGATGCGGGCTGGGCTACGACGATGCAAACCGAGGAGGACTTTGTGCGACTTTTAGGGCACGGTGTGGAGGATGCATACGCAGTGCTCCTACTCGCCTTGCTCCCCAGCCTCCGGTCACTGCGCATAGATGGCCTGACACCCTTCAAAGTCCTCGACTGGCACCACTTCTTATCGCGTACCAAGACAGCACTTCGAGAGATTGAGCGCTTGGAGTTACATGGTGACTAAGCCCTGGGGACGAAGTGGGTGGCTTGCGGTCTACGCAATGGACTTACACAGCGTGGATACAGCATGGCATCTGCTAAGTATCAGAAACTTTTGAGTCACAACTTTGCTGACCGTGTGTAGTGTGTATTCCCCTCGCAACTACGAAACTCGCTCGTTCTAGCTTAACAAAAATTAACTTCGTGCGCGAACCTTAGGGTATCGTCCCAGGCCCCGAAGAGCCGGACAACGGATTCGTCGTGAATATCCTAAGTCTTGTTCCTGCTTTGAGGAGTGTCTGCTTGAAGAACGTCGGCATCGCAAATGATCAACTCGTCAACGGTACATTACCAGGAAAGCGCTTGAACCAGATTGCCCTGGCGAATTGCAATATTCGCCCCGGAATGCTCAAGAAAATGTTGCATGACCAGCACATAACAGCTTTCCGTTATCTTAGTGGTTTCGAGCTGCCCTCTCGCAGATCCACAGGAGCATTTCCGGGAAAGGCTATCGTGGAGATCCTTAAGCCTTCGAGTGCATCACTTCAGAAACTTACAGTGTTTCCTGATTCTACAGGTCCGAAATTCAGCATGCAAGTTTTCCAAAACTTGACATGTCTAGAGGTGCCTTGGCCCGGATATCTCCAGATCAGTGGCAATCAAATCGACCCTGCAGTCCTCGCTGAGCGCATTCACCGGCAGTTGCCTCCATCACTGCAGATGCTACGTCTCCGCTACCTTTACGATGATGTCCAGTTACGGTTGAGTCTCAAAGAGATTGTCAAGATCAAATCACTTGGGGATTTTCCTCACCTGCGGCTCGTGCGCTTGAACTTTCGCAAAGAGGCAACTATCCTCGTGGGTGGAAACAATCAATTGCGTTCACTCCTTGACCCGAGTACACGGTATCTTGAAGAGCTCGGAAGCATGTTCGAGACGGCGGGGATCAACCTATACAGTGCGCAAACGGACTAAACGTAAGTATTCCAGGCGTGCCTCCACCCCATCAACGTCAAGACATGAGCATGCAAAAGCCATTGAAGCTACCCACGAACTCTCATCACAAAACATGATTAACGGTCTATTACAGTGCTCATTCCAAGCGACGAACTGCGAAGTGATTCACTGTGTGCATATCGAGGTATGAGGCGTTCGCCTCTCTCTTATTCCACACGAGACATTACTGACCGTGTACTCTCCTGGCAACAGAAGTATTCCTTCATCGCTGCTTCTACTAGTCAATGCAGGTGTTCCGAAAGACACACTGGCTCTGTTCTTGTCATGTAGTCGTTGAAGGAGGGGAAACAACGGACAAGGGTCTGCAACGTTACCGTGGTTCTAAATCCCAAAAATCCGCACCCACATGTATAAAGAGCACCTCTGCACCTCTTCTGATAAAAATCAATTCAAATAACAACGAAAAATAAAAGTCAAACTCACAACCACCACCATGGTACCCTTGAAGCCCGACCAAGAAGAAGTCTACCTGCGTCCGAGCAGTATAATCATATTCGCCTTGATTCTCATCATCGTCTTCTCACTCGTCTCAATGAACGTGAGGTCTCGATGTAAGTATCCATTTGTCGCTAGGTAGCATGGTCAATTTCGCTGACCTTTTGATAGCCTTGTCGGACGACCAACCAAACGACCCTGAAAAAGATACCCCGGAGTGCAGATCTCACTGGAATGCGGCTGGAGAGTTTTCATACTTCTGATCCCGTTCGGTCATGGTGGGACAATGTTGGATGAACAGTGGCGATTAGAATAGCATACGTGCGCGCGACGTCTGCGTAATGCAGGCTGACGGTACAGAATAGAAACCAGGTTTGATCATGTCCTAGAATTACTACACATCTGCCCTAATTACAAATTACTTCAACATAATTCCTTTACGCGAACTTCGAGCTCGCAACCGGCTCGGTCACATGCCCGACGTCCCCAACTTTTTCTTCGTACTTTCCGAACGCCGTCGTGCCCTCGACA
>AJMS01009976.1:0-12028 GCA_000263175.2 Phaeosphaeriaceae sp. UM 1110
TTGCCGGATTGCATAGTAGATAATAAAGAGGGCGTCAAGACCCACTCACATGATGAGACATGTGCAGATTACGACTCGTGTGTTCACTGAAGCTTGCTACATGGTCGCGAATGAGCTTTTCTGAGCGTGCATCTTCGCGATCGACTCTGGCCATGTAATACGATCAATTTTATGAGCATTCTCTCCTTTTGTGTCTCGTCCTTATTAGTGCATCTGATACAGTAATATAGTATACTTGTCGCAGTTACCTGTCCATCAATATGCCAACATTATTACCATAAAAGTTACCACATGCCATTTCAGACCTCCTCAAACCAATTTAAAGACATCATGCATTTACAACCGGTCCAAAGCACTGTCCATCATGATCTTACCACGCGACATGCGACATGGTCACTACACAGTGGCGCACATGGTAGCTACACAATTCCTCACACCGCCGCTATTAAATCTCGTTGCCTATTTTCTCCCCTTCGCTTCTCCTTCTTCTCCACCAAGACATTCTTCATCCAACGGCACATCACATTAACCATACCAGAAACTCGACTCTATCACATCCATGTCATCCACTCCATCCCCCAGCACAAGCACTACTAAGAAGCTCACTAAGCTTCGTCGTACCTACATCCCCTTCCAAACCGTCACTGGCGAATCGCCCTTCTCTACTTCCACTCCTTCACCCACAACCACCTTCTCCTCTCCTCAGGCCAATTCCCCCGAGACCGAGAACACCAATGCCCAGTCCATCGACCATGCATACGACGATCGCTGGGAATCCCACGAATCCAGATTCGAAGGCTCCCACGCCATCCTCAGCAGCGTGCGCGTTCACAAGGGCCGGTACAATAGACATGGCCAGGTGCGGTGGCGGTGGTGGTAATTAGGTGAGCTAGCAGGGACAGATGATCGCAGCTTAGTTTGGAGTCAGTCGAGAAAGAGCGCCAATGTTGACCATGCTGCGTTGAGGGCATGCACATGTTGAAGAGATGGTGTCTTGATGCGCAAAGTGTATACGTGGGCTACTAGTGGATATTGGCTCGAAGGAGTGGGTCGTGTTGAGAGGAAGTAACTTTTGCTAGAATGAATCGATATGAGACATTGAAGACGATAGGAAATACTCAATCTGTTCTCCTTTTGTGAAAAGGTCTGTGATTTCTGCTAAATTGTCAAATGGTAGCGCATGTGGCTGTTTGGTTTGTGCACATGTATAATGTGAGATGCGTGCCCATTGGGATAATATTGATACGACTTAGCGCATATATATATACTAGAGTCAATTCGAATATTCCTGCTTCGTATTCTTTGAAGTTCTCAATCTCCGTGCCGTTCGAGGAAAATGTGATCCAGTCAACCGTCTTCGAAGACAAGCAGCGCAATAGTTACTGCAAAGAGCGAATGTATTCGATAAGAATATGTTGGTATCGATCACAAATCCATGTGAACATG
Source organism: Phaeosphaeriaceae sp. UM 1110 (assembly GCA_000263175.2). Lineage (NCBI taxonomy): Eukaryota > Fungi > Ascomycota > Dothideomycetes > Pleosporales > Phaeosphaeriaceae > Phaeosphaeriaceae sp. UM 1110. Next base: position 1,447 of record AJMS01009976.1, read on the forward strand.
TGGATCTTGCAGTGACTGCCTGTGTTCAATCGCACGCCTCTTCCTATCATCTTCTGAACTCTGGCGTTGACTCGTCATGCATAAGTCTTCTCCTCTATGCTAATCTCGATTGTGCAAGGACAATGAAATGCGTCTCATGCCCCTGCAACAAGCTGGAAGACATCGCAAGTGGCATTATTGTTGATACTTTCATTCCAAACCTCTCCTACTGCCGCGAACAACAGTGTAGGTGTTGTAAGTATCTTTCGCCTGTTGACCCTTTAAAAATGTCGGCACTGGTTTAATCATTGTGATGAAGCCCGAAAGTTGACCTCAAGCAGCGACTTCTTTTCCCTTGCCCTTATCAGTAGAATCTATAGTATCTGCTGACCCAGCAAATGCCTGCTGAATGGGCGGTCGTGGTTTCGAAGCGATGTCTAGCTCCGCGAATCTTGGCCGCACCTGGAAGATGTTGACGCGCGCGGCGTTGAATACCTGTTCGGAAGGCGGTATGGCGACGGCGAGATTTGTGTTCTCAGTGAGGCGGGTGATGAAGAACATGAAGCGACCAGTCTTGATCTGCATTTCGGCGAAGTTGGCGCTGCCTGCGGGAATGTTGGTGTGTCGCCTGCAAGCGGATATGTTAGAACTAGGATCTTGAAAGGTTATGGAAGATTAGAACACGTACGCCATGCTCTGTTTGTGCGTCTTCAATATGCTCGATATGCGCTCGAAGCGATCCGTGAACGGGTTGGGCTCTTCCGTCTTCCTAGTGACATGAGCCACAGTCAAGCATGTCGTCCTTTCGTACAGGATCAATTCTCTTGCATCGATCACTTCTGCAAGTTGCTCCAGCAGCGCCTCGATGGTGCCTGCGTTCGGGATAAGATCATATACTATCTTAGTCCATGCCTTGTACAGGCTCTGGTCCCAGATACTGGTCGCGAAGAACTCGACCGTGTCCTTGAAACCCTCGGAAGCTTCTCTGATGTAGTCGGCGCGCTCGTCAAACATGGCCTGGCGCAGACGCGCCTGTACGAGATCCATCTTGTGTATAAGGCAAAAGACTTTTGCGCCGGGGCTGCATTCGTGTAGGGCTCGTATTATGTTAGAATACGAGATGACATCGGCAGGGAACTCGCGCGACTCGATATCGAAGACGAAGATGAGGACGGCGACGGAGCCGAAGACGTGGTTGCGGGACTGAGTGAGGTAATTCTCTACGAAGCCGTCCTGACTGAAACATGTCAGCTGTTGAGTAGATGGCAGTGAGGACGTGTCGCGCACCCTCCACAGTCCCAGAGGTTGAGCATGAGGTTGCCCATGAATTTAATATTGCTGTGCTCGACATCGATCGTTGCACCCAGTCTCCGCACATCCTTCGCGACATAATTACTGAAGACAATGCTGCGCATCGACGACTTGCCAGCCCCACTTTTGCCCATCAGCAGCACCTTGCGCTGCTTCTGGCGCTTCGTCGTAGAGTTCATCTTGATATAACAATGGTGCACGGTATGTTGGCTGAGGTATGAATGATTGCTCGTTCACGAGATGACGTATGTGAACAGGGTCCGAAAATGGGCGCAGATTGCTCGAGTGAAACCGCCAGCCACGCGATCGCCAGGTGCCGGTAAGGGTATCGAAGCCGGACGTTTGGAATCCGTCAGTTGGCTGCAAGGGCCCGACAGTTAGAGGAGCAACGACGTTGGCGTTGATAGGCACAACAGGCGGCATCACGGGCAACGGAGCTTTCCCATGCTCTGATTGGCTTTATCTCGCCACGGATTTACGCGCACCCCACGTTCCGTTGCACGCGAGGTCGACATGGAAGGAATTGTGCATCATGGAATCAGGAGTCAATGTTATGATTGCGCGTCTTTTGCGCGCAAATTTCGGATTGATTAGCTTTTGACAATGATCTTCTGAGGCTACACCGAGCCCCATGCGAACCCATATGTTTCCTTCAGTGCCCCCGGGCAAGATTCCGAGAAGAAGTAAATCAAGAAAAAAAGACAGCTCTGCGCGCTGCAGTAGAATCGTGAAAGATATCGCCAATACAACATGTGGAAGGTATAACTCGCGCGACCATGCATAGCCGAAGCTGAAGCTGGAAATGATATAAACAAGAAGCGCACCAAACGTCGACCGTCGGGATCGTCCATCGTAAAGAATCCCATGTCACCTGGCCGTGAAAGGAAGGTACCGTTGTCCGAGTTGGCATAAGATTGCCAGCCAATAGATCGGTAGCGTGCTTCCGCTGCTTACGGGGGAAGCAGAACGAAGCGAAGAACAAGGCTGCAAAGGGAAGCTCAAGGGTATCTTAGAAAACAGTTCCATCCGACAAAATCATGATTGGCGGCTCTTTGGTGTTGGGCCGCGACACTTCTGCGATTTCGCGGCCGCCCTGTAAACTTTGTTAGCCGCATTTCGGAAGTTCCGTCCACTGGCCCGGCTTACCTTCCAGCTCCCTGCCTCGAGCATCTGTGCCAAATTCAACTTGTCGGAGCCGCTCAAACCGAGGAGATTGTTTACATCCGCAAGAAGATCGTCCAATAAGCCGACCGTTACTGCGCGCCACTCCACAATAACGTCGTCGTCGGCGGTGAACATCGGTACGACTTCCATACTAGGCTGTCCCTTCTGTTGCGCATTGTGCTGGTATTGCGCCAGACCGCGTTTTTGATCCTCTGGCTTCAGAGTCAAAAGACCCGTGTCGATGAACAGCCCACCATTTCTATACTCAGGCAGTCCAGTCAATAGCTCAGCGCCTGCAAAGTGCACGTGAAGCAATTTGGTCATGGGGACCATGAGCGAGTAAGTGAGCCATTGAGTCAGTTTATGGAAGGGTACGATGTTCTCCCACGGATGCGTAGGGTGCGAAGGCATGACCGAGCACGGCCACGCGTCTCCAATTGGGAAGCCGTCAATCTGTGTCCGAGTAGCGGGCCAGATAGGTGTAAGGCTTTCCATAAGGGTGTTCCAGAGAGTGGGAAGAGGAACGATTGGGACCGAAGAGGCTTGAGTTGTTGGGTGTGAGAGCAGATAGTCTGATTGTGTCAGCGTGGAATTGGGCAACTTGGCCGTCCAACGTACCGAGCATGTTTCCTGGACGTGCCTCGAGTCCAAAGACCTCTTGGTTCTGCAGAGCCTCGCCGAGCCTCAGGAGCAGACTGGTGCGGCCTTCAAGACCATCAATGGGATTGTTCTCGTTGACCTGCAGACCGCGTGCCATGATAGTGACATCCAGCTTCTTTAGACCGGCACTGTCAACCTGGCAGGGCTCTCGAGGGTCGCTGCTGAAACAACCAGACTTGAACATCTCAAGACTGGCAACAGCAAGACCCTCGCTTCGGCGGTAGATTCTGCCAGACTCCTTGCTCTTGTACTGCCATTTGGTTCCGGCGCCAGCATCAAGAAGGACGGAAACTAGGAAGAGGTCGAGTAGGCGGCGGGTGCGTTCCTGGTTGTCGACTGTAGAGGGCCAGGACGCCATGAGCTGGTCGATGCGCGGACGGCCACCGACGTCAAAGTGCTGCCACCTTCCGTGCGGGGGAATGGATGCATAGTCCGGCGCATAGTCTCGCTGCCAGAACGTCAGCTACACGAATTGCGCGCAGAAACAGGGCCAGGTTCAATAAGGTCCTACCTTGATAATTGACACGACAAAGCTGGCGACATCATGGAACTTGCTCATATCAACAGTGAAGTGCTTGAGCTGGTTCTTTTTGGCCTTTTCGAGGACCAGCTTGGAGCGCTCGCGAACGGCATAAATGCTGCGCAGGTAGCCGGCGGGGTCGAGGGCTGGGTCGGGTGCCTTTGGGAGAGGAACGTCTGGGAAGCTCGTCGGCCTGGAGCCGTTGGGGGTGGGGCCAGGAGATCGCAGCGAGCCGTTGGACGAGTTTGGCTGGGAGCCGCCAGGCGAGACGGCGGGCTTCGAGTTCTTGCGGTTGAAGATTCTCATGGTGGGCGACGGCGACGACAGCGGAGACTGGGGAGGGAGGAGTCGTGGGCGGAAGGTGCAGTCGGGAGCGCTCGTGCAGTTTTGGGAAACTAGAATGGCACAGTTGGAGGGCGTAACAAGCATCAGCACGGCTCCAGAGCCCAGCAGCGACTAGACTAGACTACTGTCGAATCCAGTGCCAGTGCCAATTCGAATGAGAGGCCCGCTCGAGGGAGCTAGCGCTGTGTTAGGCGAACTGTGATCCTTGGACAAAGAACCCCCCAGCTCCAGCGCCATGAGCGACACACGTGCCATCGGGCGCGATTGATGGCACTGTTGACATGCATCCACCCTCCGCTGCGGGTGTGCTCCGGGGAGATCATAGCGACGGCCTGATAAGAGACGCCGTGGGCGCGCAGAGACGCAGACGCAGACGCAGTCGCAGTGCAGCAGTGCCATTGCGAATTGCATACCCAGCGGGCAGGGAAATTCCTGTGCTAAAACACCCTTGGCGCCTCGTTCCTTCCTTGTCCTTGCGAATAGGAATTCGTTCCTGCCAAATCCAGCGGGGGCAAGTGCGTGCGAGCTGCATACACCTCTGCGACCTCCACCGTTCGCTCGACACGCACCACCTGCCTAGCCCTGTGCGTATCCAAGCAGGGTCTCGCTTCACGTTGCACTGTGTAACGTTGGATATTGCCATTTCAACCGTCGCCGCCCGTCGTCCCATTGCTGTCAACAAACCTCGCACATCTCGCACGCTGGGCCCACTCGTGCTATTCAAATCGTACGCGGCACGCAAACAAGCTCCATGTGGTAAGCTCCAATATAGTTCCTGGCTTGCGGCGCTGCTCCACATTCCGACTAGCGATGCATAACTATCAACGCCAGCGAGCGCTGCATTACTCATTCAAGACGACCGTCTCGAGCCTGTCGCTCTTGGTGCGTCTTAATTATTTGCACGCTCTAACAGGACCCTTAAACGACAGTGACATCGCAAAGGAATCTGTCCAACAGCAACGCGCGGCACTGAAAACCGGCACCAACAGCTGCTGACCGGGGATCTCATGGCATCGAAGCCAACAGAGAAGATCCATGGCGATGGGTCGCGGGACTGCCGAGCCGCCATCCCGTCTTACTGTACGCATCTCAGCGTCCGAGGCTCGACAATGCTCAGCCGTCACTTACTCTTGTGCCTAGCTTCTTTCGTCCGCACTGTTCCTACGACTACGGTTTGGTATTGTGAATGAGGCGTGTTCGCGCGCCAAATTGTGACCTGCAGTTCAAGGACCTGGACTGACGCCCAACGCGGGACACTGAGTAGTTCCTTTCGGCCCGAGTGGTGAATTCGAGCCGTCGAGCACATGCGCCGCCGCGGATGGGACAATCCTCGACAGCCTCGTCAGGGGTCGCGCAGTCGGGACAGGCCGCCGACACGAGACCGTGCTTGCAGCTCCGCCATCATGGACATGGACTCGCGCCAGCTCACTGACCATATCTTAAGTCAATGGCCGACATCCATCGCATGTGACGCTGAAACAGCAACAGCAGAAAAAATTGAAGATGCAAGTGCATCGTATTGTGGATTACAACATCGAGGCACACGCGAATTACCCGAATAAGGCTCTCATTAGCCGGTCAGCATCGTATACTTGGTAGCGACCGATGCTGCAGGTTACCGGCAGATTAAGCTACCCTGCCAGTCCATATTAGACGGTCTTTCGGGGAAGCAAGTAGTTCCAGATATTTCCGCTAGCGACCGCGTGGAGGATTCGACATGCTAGATCGTGCCGGACGAGTCTGGAAGCCAACGATGAACTTGTGCAGTGTACTTCCAAGGTCTCGAAGCACGCTCGTTCTCATCACGTAGCTGCACTACCATGACAGTCATGGAAAGTGTTATCCTTTGCAGCTATCATGGGCCTCCTGTCTCATTTTCTTTGGCAGTGTCAGCTTAATCATGTATATACACATCCTTTTTCAGAATTGAAATGCCAGTCAACAAGGTGCAGGTTGTTCTGTGATGTCGGCTAGCATATGATGTACCCTGCATTTCAGATGAAGAACGACGCACGTGTGTGGCGCAGCTAGCTCGGAGCGCCACAGCAAGCGACGGACTGGCATGCTCGCAACGAATGTAACAGCTGTACCACGAACAATGATGTTATGACCTCCACGCACACAAACCACTGTCCTTTACCTCAGACCATACAATGGACGATCTAGCAGGCCTTGACTGGTCTCAGCCCGCCAAAAAGCCCACCAACGTCCCCGCAGCTTTTCCCCCATACCGCCAGAGCCCCACACCACAGCTATCTGGTCGTTCTACGCCTCTGGCTGGGCTGCCCGTGCAGCAATCAGGGCCCAGAGCGAGTCCTGCAGTAGGTTCCGCCTTCAAACCGCCCTCGAAGCCCGCGACTCCCGCCAACGATAGCTTCGCCGGCCTCGTGTCGTTCAACAGCGGTAAAGCTCCGGCCAGCAACCTCTCGCTACAAGAACGCCAAAAGCAGATACAGGAGGAGAAGCTCAAACAAGAGGCAGAAAGGAGGAAGCAATATGATGCGACTTTCGGGGGTGCAGACTCGACCCATTGGAATACTTTAGGAAGTGGGAAGAGCACACCAGAGCCATCATCGTTCGGGGCAATACGTCCCTCCACAAATGCCACACCCAGTCAAGGGTTATCCCGTACCATCAACAAGCCGTTCGCAGGCTTGGACACGGCTTCGAAGCGACCAATCCCGTCTCCCTCAGCCGACGACGACATCCTCGCAGCCTTCAATTCAGCAGCGCCTGTTGATGCTTCAAGCCACTTTCCTCCTGCAGCACATGGCAGCGGCCGAAGTACGCCTGCATTGAGCGCGAATGTATCGCGGGGACATACTCCACTGCCTCAGGCCCCGGCCAGCAACGCATTCGCCGACGACGACGATGATGACATGTTTGGCCTCAAACAGATGGCGCAAAAGTCGTCATCGCCAGCTCCACAAGCACAAGTCAATGGGGGAGATGATGACATTCTGGGCCTGCTTGGAAAGCCCGTGGAGGAATTCGAGAAGAAATCGGAGCCAGTACGACGTATGGAAGAGCCGCCAGCGGAAGCACGACGGGCGTCACCTGCAATGAGTGCACAAGACAAGGCAGTAGCGGAGCTTGTGGACATGGGGTTCCCAGCCGATAAATCCGCGATCGCGCTTGCAACTACAGAGTCTGGACAGGATGTACAGGCGGCAGTAGGCTGGCTTTTGAACCAAGCTCATGCAGAGGCGAAACAGAAGACGCAGAGTCGCAGTCAAGACCGGTCACGTGCAGACGATCACAGCTTCGAGGATCCGCCGAGACGCAATGATAGTAGATCTGGTGCACGGAGAACAAGAGAAGAGCCTGTTCCTGCATGGAGGAAGGCTGATGAAGGACGAAGTCGATCTGGTCAGCGTCGGCAGGAGCAAGGTGGCCAGGAGAAAGATGTGTCTCAGTTGGCCTCGGAAATAGGAACGAGTCTGTTCAAGTCCGCGAACTCGCTTTGGAAAACAGGTCGTAAACAGGTACAGAAAGCAGTTGCCGACTTTCAACAAGATGGAGATCCAAACATGCCCAAGTGGATGCGCGATGCACAAGCTGCAGAGGCAGCTGCGCAACAGCCAAGGAAGCAGAGAGCAGAGGCTAATGCCACTGACGAAGCTATGATGCTTGAGGCTGGCGGAAGGCCCAGCAGAACAACTCGTTCGAATGATCAACGTCAACACGTAGACGATCTTCCCGTACGACAAAGGAGAGAGCCGGAAAGGCCACGCAATGGCCATCCAGACCGCATGTCATCTCAGTCGCCAGCTCCGCGTCAACAAACACCCAGCCTTGACAAGCGACCGGCAGCACGACTTACAAGACAAGAAGTCGAGGAACAAAGCGCGCAGGCATATGTCAGCCCTGCTCGGCGAAAGAAGACTACACCTCAGCCGCAGGTAGATCTCTTTGCTCCTGAGCCTGCCGCACCAACGCAGCCGACACGACAAGCCACTCCGGCCAAGTCTAATAACCCCTTCCTACAAGCCAGCTCAACGCCCAAATCAAGAACGCCAGCAAGAACACCTTCCCCGCCCAGACCGAAAGCATCTCCGCGACAAATACCACCAGTGTCGTCCTCCGCACTCAGCTCATCATCTGCCGACCGCCAAAAGGGGTCCGAGGCCTTCAAGCGTGGAGACTACTCTGCTGCCCATACCGCTTATACATCTGCCCTCAGCCCACTACCACAATCTCACCCCGTAACCATCGTCGTCCTCTGCAACCGCGCAGTGACAAACATCAAAGTCGGCGACCCCAAAGCAGCCATCGCCGACGCCGACGCAGCCCTCGCCATTATCGGCGTCTCACGCGGTGAAGGCGAAAAGATTGCGACTGGCGGCATTGAAGGCGAAAAAGACATGAAGGAATTCTACGGCAAAGCCCTGATGCGCAAAGCCGAAGCGCTCGAGAACATGGAGAAATGGAGCGACGCCCACAAGGTCTGGAAAGAAGCTGTTCAGAATGGCGTGGGCGGCGCAATCAGTATCTCTGGTCGGAACCGATGTGAGAAAGCGGCAAGTGGTGGTAACAACGCTGCTGCTGCCGCGCCTAAACGTCCACCCCCAGCTCGTAAACCTACTCCTGCTCGCCCTTCTGCAATGTCGGATTTGGGTGGCGGACCTGCGAATGACTCTGAAGCCGTCAAGCGCATGAAAGCCGCCAACGCCGCAGCCGAAGCAGCGGACGACGAAAAATTTGCACTCACAGACCAAGTTGACGCCAAGCTCATTGCATGGAAAGGCACAAAATCAGACAATCTGCGTGCCCTCCTTGGATCGCTGGATAAAGTCCTCTGGCCCGAGGCGGGGTGGAAGAAGGTCAACATGGGAGACTTGATGATGCCGAACAAGGTCAAGATTGTGTATATGAAGGCTATTGCTAAGGTGCATCCTGATAAGGTATGTGAAGTCGACGAGAAGAAAGGGGATGTGAATTGTGCTAATGATGTGTGACTAGATATCGCAACAGGCGACCGTTGAGCAGCGCATGATTAGTGCGGCGGTGTTTGCGACGTTGAACGAGGCGTGGGATAAGTTCAAGACGGACAATAACCTCTGATTGGCGTGATGATAGAGAAACCGGTTCGTGGTTGGATTGGAGCGGGGTGAGATGGATGGGTGGATGGGGAGAAATGTGAAATGCATTCAAATAGAAATGATGATAGTGGTATGAATCTACGAAGTTCGAAGTACTTAGAAGCCCTACCTATCTATGATCTATGATTGCGCGCAAATATAGACGACTCGGCACGATGATCATGTAATCTCGGAGGTTCTTTCCATGCACACGTCGACTGTATACTGATATATTTCGCGGTGTACGAGGGGCAAAGGGACAATTTATGTTCAGCTGGATCCGCCAGACCATGACGAGGACAGATACGCAATGTGCTGGCGTGAAGGGTCGAACATGTTATGGCATGATGACTTCTGCACGTGAGGCTACCGTGCCTGTAGTTCTGTCTGGGTAGCTAGGGCGTAGAAGAGCGAAACGGTACGACGTTGCATTTATACGCATTTCACTCTTCGTAGTGCTGAAAGGTTCGGTGATTGCTTGACGGTTGAAAATGTTGTAGGAATCTTCTTGTTCGAGGGCTACTCATTCATACGCATTCATGTGCAATGAAAAACAGTGTAGAATCTTGGCTCTGGCTTGCAGGCAACTGAATCCAGGTGCTTGTAGTGTGACATGTGTGATGTGGAAGGAGGGTCGATTCGGTCTTGGGCTGACTTGGTACAGAAATGTTACCAAAGAGTCTTGTAGGCAGCAAGCTCTCCTCGTTATCGTATCATAGCCTTCAGATTGCGCGAGGACTATGTGCTTGCAGCGGTTTCATGTAGTTCTGTCTTATTCACAACACCAATTGAAACTGGGGTGGAAGTCCAGCTGTCCGCAGACGCCAGTGCATCAGCCTCTCTCGAAACCTCATATGCGTACATGGCTATTCAAACGAGCGCGCTAACAACAACGAAAGAGCACAAGATGCAGGGTACACAAGAGGGTCCGATGAAACCTAATAGTGGAATGATTTGCAGAGGGTGTGCGTTCTCGGGTCGGAATGAGGACGAGTATGAGACTACGGTCGCTGTTAAGTTCAAAATTGGTAAGACGATTGATATCAAGCAATGTCAGGAAAGTCATTAGTGTGGGGTGGACTGAGACAATTGTGGATTGCCGGGAGAAGACTTTGGGGCAAGCACCTTCAAATGCGGAGGATCGCACACCTGCTGGGAAGGGGAATGCGAAAATGCTCAAGGCTTGCGCGGTTGGCTTGCACTAATGTGGAGCTGGAAATGGGCTGGCATTGGATCGGACATGTTGTGCTGAGGTTTGCGGTTCTTGATTTCGCCTTCGTTATCACCGTTTCTTTTGTCCTTGCTTTCATGGACTGATTCGATTTGAGGCTGCTCATAATTTCTCCCCTGTCTTTACTTGTAGCGAGTGATGCGCAAGATCTTTGGTTGATAAAATGATCTTTCGAATAATTGTGTGGTAGCAGTGCTTGCAGTAGTATTCCGAACAATGATCGGTCTAGATTGACAGTATTGGGATGACCTATCAGGATGATAAATTGCACTTGCCCCGCTCGGTCGACCG
>AJMS01009975.1:0-12026 GCA_000263175.2 Phaeosphaeriaceae sp. UM 1110
ACGCCACGGGCTGGCACGTACGATCTGGTAGAAGTCGAAGAGAGCTTATCTGGAACAAACCTTGTTGTGAACAAGAAATTGTTGCCGCAAATAAAGAGCATTTGTTTACATCCAAACTGAGCTGCTGAAGAGATTCGGCTTGGTCTCCAGACCAATATGCCCGTTATAAACTGTCCAGCCCTGGAAGCTACATTCGCAACTTGTGGGTCGTTGTCGGCGGTGAGAGTTTGAGACATGGAGCTCCGACCCGTTCAGCCACCTTGTTGAGTGCCTGAACTTCGGTATCCATAAGCGGTATCCCGTCCTTGAGGCGCTTCTTGTCCAAATCCTCGATCTCGCCTGGAAAGTATATGCGATCAGTGCCGGCCACCAAATACGCGCTGATGAAGGAGTCCACTCGCTGCCTGAATTCTCCAGCATCCACAAAGAGATCTGGTTTGATGGCAACGAGAAAGCGGCCTACATCTGCAGGCTATAACGGATTGTATAGATTAGTCACACAGCCAGCAAATACGCTGCCAGAGAAGACGCCAGAAAAGACATCCATCATGACGGCGATTGCCGATCCCTTGGGTCCACCCATCGGAAGCATAACACCTACGAGTGCCGCGGCTAGGTCATCGGTCCTTTGGCCATCTTTGTCGAGTGCCCAGCCCGTTGGTATCTTCTATCTTCTCGCAAAGCTTTGTATACTTTGCCATGTGCGGCGACGGATGGGACTATGGCCATAATGAAGGAGCGGCCAGGCTTGCCAGCTGGTGCGCCGCAGGCGATAGGCTATACACGGAGAATGTAACCCCGATGGACGCTCGTTATCAACCTTTCGTGCGGGCGGCCCTTTATATATCATGTGTGTCGTACTGAAGCCGACGCATCAAGGGCAGCAGAAAAAGCATGTTCACTATTCGATAGATACCTGGGGTCTATCAACACTACGAACTTCCCAGGAGGAACTCGTCAGGGATTTCGTCCCTTGTAGAGCTCGCATCTATGCGGGCGATACGACAGAATTTCGACTTCACAAGCCTTCGCGCTGTGTTCCGATCCAGCGACAGATATCCAGCTAGTATTGCCTCACCGCAATTGTGTTCATGAGCCGAGAGTGAATGCACATTTCACGAGGTTCTGCTCCCAACTTTCATGAGAAAAGATGATACTTTGGGGCGCTGGCGCCGGATCCTATACGCGACGAGGCTTTTGTCGACGCCGATCTGGATGCACCCCCTCAAGTCCCTGAATCATGGGAATTCCGACCAGCCGCTCCTCACAATCAACAAAACTTCCACGACCTCCTTTCTATTATGAATCTGCATCATTGTGTCCGCGAAACTGGCTCACGTTCGCCGCAAAAGTTGAATGGGATGATGAGACGGTCAGCGACTCGACAATTTGTGCAAACGAGTCGAAGAATTACCCTTCCATCAAGCCCCGCAAGTTAGTACTTCCGCAATGCCCAAGCGAATCTGGAACTCCTGACTCGTCTTGGCTGTTCAACCCCTCACATGTGTTACAGTACCATTCCTAGGACTATCTTGCTGACCCTTTTACTATAAGATTCATCAGGATGGATAAGACATGCGACCGGAAGAATGATGACGAGCCCATAAGCTAGTATACTGCTGGCGAGAGCTGCGTCTCAACCTTTTCCAGTGCCTTCTATACCATCATCAGCCTAATCATGGCAGACCACTTTGATTCATGTTCAACCTCTAATGCTTCGTGTTGTCGAGGATTGAAAGGATAGATCTCGCCTTCCACACTGCCTCATACTCGTCCCGTTGCTTGTCCGTGCGATCCAGCAAGTACCTCATCTCCGCCTCATCAGTATTTCCCCGCTTTCGCATGAACTTCGAGGAGCTGATACTGCTGAAGATGACAGTACCAAGCTCAGTGAAGCTGAACTTGCTGGCTCTATTCGACTCTTTCGGCTTGAGAACGAACTTGTCATACACGGGATCGTTCTCGCGAATGTAGTCATTCTGGCAGTACTGCTGGAACCAGCCCCCAAGTCGTGATCTCGGTCGATTATCCCACGACCAGCCGTGCGGTGCGCCGCAACATTGATCCAGGCAAGCTTAGGAACAGTATTCCTCAGTCCACTCGGGTTCTCAACCTTTGTAGCCACCTTTTCCCAGTCCAGACTGCCCAGTTCTGTCAGCTCGTGCTCATGCGTTCAGTCTAAGATAACATACTTCTTGCGCAGGATGTCCCAAGTGGAAACGTACGCTGCAGACGGGCTGAAAGTAAACCAGTACGTGCGTTTGAACACAGACCCGTCCAAATTTGGCAGACACATGAGATAGACGAGCTTGCGGTCTGCCTGAGGTCCTGCACTCCAGCGAAGAGATTGGAAGGCGGTCATCCTTCTGCCAGAACCTGTTCCAACCAATCCCGCTGGCATTGAACTCTGGGCATAGTATGACGAGACTGCGCTTGCATTACCTAGCTACCAAGTCAGCCTCAGGCTGGTGCTCGAAGACGGTGATGTGGCGATTGGAGGGGTGTCATAGATCATAATGGACGTTCATGTCTTGCTCCTTCGTCTTGGTTACACCCAAGCGCACTGCCTCCTTCATGAAATTCTTACCCGACTGCTTGAATGCTGTCGCAAGGGCGGTCTCCCAGTCGCCGTTCATCTGAAAGTCGTAGTTGCCGGCTTTGTACGTAGGAACGGGGGTGGAGTAGCGGTCGGATGTCTTTGAGCGTGACTACAAAATCAGGTCCAAATATGGGTTTGCGAGTGCGAGCCTTGCTCGAGAAGGGAAGCTCATTGTAGGCTTTACAGGTGGTCTTCTCGACGTACTTGAAGCTTGTGCACATCTTGTTGGAAGTGACATCGAAGTTTGGCGGCAGAGGCCCGTATTTCAGGGCGTCTGCTAGTTGTGCTTTGCCGATCTTCGATCCATGGCTGAGTGCGCGCCCATTGTACTAGGTCTTCCAGTGATTCATGGGAATGCACGAGCCCGGATTGTTGGCTTACATGTTGGATGTGCCGGACTGAGCCACGATTTTAAAAGAGGGACGGTATAAACAAATGAAAGCAACGTCAGCGTCTTATGCTTCAAATGTAAGCTGAGTAGCATTGGAGTGTAGCATATCTTCTGCTGGCGGTAATCTCTGTTGTTGTCAAAACTTACATGATCAACAATTGATAACAATGCTTTTTGTGATCAAAAGTGGAATGGTCTGAGAACACTGAGCCTATCGTGATTACCCACGGATAAGACCCAAGAATGTACACCATGAGTTCAAAGACATCGCATTACATAGAAATACGTCTACCATGCAGAGTTTTCGACCTTGCGAGAAGAGCCAGAACGGCCCCACCCTGCAGCTTGTTCCCTTCCTGTCCATCTCCAGGATCATGGCTATGACATCGCAAAAAGGCTCTTACTTCATAATGCAACACGCATTCTGGTTTACTATCTGTATATAGTGCGTGTCTCAGAGGAGTACTCGAGGGCTATCAGAACTGTAAATTACTTCTGTAATGAACGACAATCCCGAGTTCGATAAGAACACTGTTGTGAAATTGATAGCTTAATATGATTATCCAACATGCATTTCGTAACACAGAGTAGTCCAGCTTGCCTAACCACGTATCCTACCATCGAAATGACCTTGGCGTCAACTCCAAATCTAAGAGGGTGATGCCTTCACCTCCGCTGACACAATGTATTGACTCACGCTCCAACACGAAATTGAGCTCCGACTTACCAAGCATCTGTAACCGAGTGGCGGAATTGATCAAAGTAAAGGTGACCGCGACTGTACCATAACCACTGTTTGCAGTCCCAAACGGAAGATATATAGTTTCACCGCGCTCAACCTTTACTTTTCTCGTTCACTCTAGCCATCTTTTTTTCAACTCTACAACACAATGGCGCATGGCATCAAACGCGCAGAGTACTATTTGTTACCCGTGCAATTACCACATCCGCCTCTCTTCACCGCTCAAGACCTTAAAGAAGGCCCTCCTGTACTGGCCAGCCAGGTTTTCCCGTCAGTAACAGCTGCAGAGCCCTATCCGCCGGCACTGAGGCAACAGTTTGTCAAGTTACTTCAAGCTCGATATGGCAAGGTGGACCCGATTTGGCTGGACACCATCACCGGCGCTACTTCCAGCAATTTGAAGACCGAAATCTCCAAGGACATCGCGAAGTGGACAAAGAAGAGCCAGAAGAATTGGATTGGCTTGACCTCGTGGGTGCAGAAGTGGTCAGTGACCTTTTTCGACATTTGATGTGATCGACTCCACTAACATATCACAGGATCGCTGGCGAGATATTCTGGCACGACTATGAAGTCATCCTGAATAACTACAATCGTCGCATTCAACTTCTGAAACTCCCTGAACCCAACGAGACCCCCGAAGAGTCCGTCACACGCCTGAAATTACGCCGGAAATACAAGAAGGCCTTGCGGGTGCACATGCAGCACATCCGGAACGAAGCGGTGCTGCAACACGAGGACCTCAAGGAACATATCAAGCTGCTAGAGAAGCAGAAGCGCAAGTCACCCAAGTTGAGCGGCCTGAAGAAGGAGGCAAAGGCGATGGAACAATGCCTCGATGGCCTGGCTCCCACGAATGAGTCCCCGGTCGGTCGTGTCGAGGATATCGAACCAGAAGGCTTGTTCTACTCGGAGATGGATCATGGCGCCAGAGCAGAGTTTTGGTGGGATCGCTGGTCAAAGGACGTAATGATCAGCTGGCTCTGGGAGTTCTCGGACGTGCTTCATATCCAGTAAGTGCCCCTTGTTACTATATGCCTACATACTGACAGTTTGACAGGGCCAATTGGGATGATAAGAGCAACCAGATGATGTTCCGCGATCGCCTCATAATCTTGGCCGACCTTGTCTTCAACTACGTTTTATCGCCTAAAAGGATGCAAGCAACATGTCAGTGGCTCGCGTCATGTGGTATCATCTCCGCAGGCATAGAGTTTCCTGATACAGAATCGGTGGTGTATGCTCGTTTCGTCGCAGCCGAAAAGGATCTCTGGCCAGAAGGCGACAAGGACGCACCACGGGATCACACTGCCTTGTTTGTTCACGAAATCTCCGAGGATGCTACGCGCAAGCCCAAGCGGAAGCGAGCACATGTCGAGGACGACGAGGAGCTCAGAGCACTGGGCGATCTCATGGCAGCTACACGTTGATGAGTGGTACATGACGAAGTGAGAGTGGCTGAATATGCCCGCTTCTAAGAGTTAGTGATCTCTCGTGGAGACATGTGGCCGTATTGAGTCTTTCAATGGAGTCTTATCAAGCTCATATGGGGACTCACAGACCGCTGATTCGTATTAGCATGCGACACGTCTGAAGCATGCCTGCTAATACGAATCTAGCTACCATCTCAAACACCATATGTCTTCGAGGAGCACTGCAACAGGGTGTGATGAGAATAGATGACAGAATCATGCATTTGAGATATGTCAGAGCTCTCAACTAAGAATTGAACATTATACACATCTCGATGGAGTCCTAGAAGAGTTGTAAGATTTTAGATGCCAAGTGCGGTGTAAGACCAATGCCCGCTACTTCGTATTAGAAGGACCAGCTATGTTCTTGATGTCACAGGGTTTCCTTGATCACAATCATCAACCAACTAAGACCTGGCCGCTATGCATTCATTTAACCTCACACCTACTCTCTATCGTAGCCCGCCTCCCGCATAAACGGACTCCTCGCTCTGATCCTCCTCCCATACCTCAACAACACCAACGGAATGCAACTCAAAAGCAGTGCAACAAAGCCCAACAAACTACTTGCCCAATTGAACCCCAGCGTTCGATACATACTCTGCGTCGCCAACGGCAGAAACGCGGCCATGAAGTTCTCCAAAAAAGCTATGCCTGCCACTGCACTCGCCGCATACTTCGCATACGCATCAACAATATATGTAGTCACTGCCGCCGTGCTGCAAAACATGCCGAAGCCGACAAATGCTAATGCAATGCTTGGTACGATCCAAGGTATACTGGAATAAGACGTCCAAGCGAAGAAGAACATTCCGCCCATGAGTCCGATAAACGATGCGGGTATGCTGAGATATAGACGCGCCTCGGGTATAGGTTGTCCCGGATTCTCCGTGTTCTTCTTCGCTGACTGAAGATACAGTTCATCTTGCCACAGCGACGCAATTAAACCTATCGACTCTCCCAGGACGATGGCGTATTGCACCAAACCTGTGCCAAAGTACGTCCAGCCATATAATCCAGAGTAGACCTGTACGATTGACTGCGTGAACATGAATGCTGTGCCGATGCAGAAGGCGGACCAGAGGCCGAAGGAGAGGACCACGCCTTCGGTGCAGAGCATGCGGGTGGGGCGGATGAGGATTTCCTTGACCATTTCTTGTACGTTTATGCTCTTCCTTCGTGTTGGGGTGTTAGAGGGCGAGCCGAATACTAGCTCCTTCGAGTGGTGCGCGATGATGACGTCTGGTCGGACTTCTGGGAGGAGGAAGAAGAGGACGGGAATTAGGGCGGTGTAGAAGATGATCTGGGAGATGAAGATCCTGTGTTGCGTCAGTCACGATATCTAACCAGTCAACGGTCAGATAATTCATACCATCGCCAAGTAGTATAATGTACAGTCAGGCTTCCAAATACTGGGCCCATGCTCAAACCTGCAAGTAATGCGAAAATGTAAAGAGAAGTGCCGAAACTCTTCGCTCGTCCAGGTCTCCAGATGTCGCTTACGATACCGGAGGTGATGTTGGCCAGTGTTCCCGAGCAGGCGCCGGCAATGATTCTGGTGACTATGAGGGTGGCGAAATTCTGTGCTGCGGCTTGAGGGACGATGAAGAGGATGAGCACAACATAGATGATCTACATATATGTTAGTAGTGTATGACACCACTCAATGGCTTAGGATCCTACAATGTAGCTTCTTTGGATACCAAAGTTCTCCATTACTATTGGTGAGGACGGAAAGTCAGTGCATGTTCATGTCGAGTGCTCAGTATCCTTCAAGTCTGGGAACATGTAACGTACTACCAAATGTCAGTATAGTCCTTGACCCATCTTGTTCGGCTCTGTAAGCTCATACCTGGGTAATCCTATCAGCGGCGCAGCAGCACCTCCCAAATTCCACGACAATACCGGCCAATAGGAATGAGGGAAGTGCTCATCGGTGACACGAAAGCTGTGGTTGATCTGCTCCGCGGCGCTCGTCATCATCGTGCCATTAATCTGAATGACAAAAGTCATGAAGCAGGCCAGTAGAGCTATGCGCCATTTCTTCGCGTCGGACCAGTTGAATGGATTGTGGATGTTGCTAGGGTCATTCCACCACGCTGCCTGCTCTTTTGCAGCATCATGTGAAGGCTCTGGATGTCTTGACGCGTGCGTGTTCCGATATGTATATGGAGGTAGCGGTAATGCAGATGCGTTTGGGGACGGCGTTGATGGCTTGGATGTTCCCGTGTAGTAATCAAGTACGGAGTTCAGCATGTACGACGACCCTGGACTTTGTGTCGCTTTGTACATGGCTGGTATGCAAGCGCGTCCTTTGAGGACGCGATGTATGAAGTCCTCAAGAAGTAGACTGAGTATCAAACGGAGCGAACTCTTTGTTCGCTCGACATCAATAGATGTGTGAACGAAGACGGTGCCTAGATTGCCATCAGTCAATCAGACCTTCAAGGAATGCTCGTAGAACTTACACTAGGACCGCCTCAATGATTCCTCGCATAGAACTCGCGTTCTCGACGCACGCCAGGTAAAGAACTCTGCCCAGGCCCCGGGGATGTCCCAAGTGAAGCTTTCCAAGGCTTGACCAAGGAAGTTGTGGGCCAAACGGGTGCAGAGGTCCCATCGCCAACACCGACCAACGCTGACTTTCTCCAAAAAATCATCATTGCGTGCGCGTGACAGTTGCTGATTCATGACATCACTGGTGAGGCGAAACATATAATCCCGTTGACTAAAAAGATCGCTCGTCGATGGTGTCGCATAACGTAACAGAAAGCAGAACTGAGTCAGGATGGCGCTAGCCTTGTTCGGCATGAATAAGTCGGGGCACAAAACAGTTATCGTGCGTGATTGAATTGTGGCTGAATCAATTTCTTTGTATGAACTTCATTCAAATATTGTGATTGGACAATCCTTACTTTTGCTACTTGTGGACTTGAATGGCGTGCCCTTGACTAAGCTTTCCACCTGCTATATGTAGTTCTCTTTCGTCCCTCTCTCTGAACTTCGATATATTGCATCAATCATCTTGTGTCGAATGAGCGCATCATCCTGTGGATGATTGTTAGCAACAGTGCACGACGTAAGATCTACACCTTCAACTTACCCAAGTCGTAACACTATACCCCTTCTCCTTCCCCACACCCGCCCAAGCATCCCACGCCTTACCAACGTTGAACGAAAAGTCCGCAGCTTCCTCCGTCTCGACCTCCTCAATACCTTCATTGGTAGCCAACTTGACCATAGGCTGAAACATCTGCACATGTCCTCCGACCATGTTTGGGTTCTCCAAAACAAGCGAGCCCTCCGAGCCGATGATCTCCCAGTAAAAGTTGCGACCAGTACGTGAGTGGCCGTAGACATATGTGGCACTGACTACACCACCGCCTTCTGCGAGGAGGCCGCTCATGCTGACGTAGTCGTGCGACGTCTTGCTGATTTTGCCTTTGCTCTTACCGTCTGCGCCAAGGTGGTCAAGCTCAGGTTGGAGGTTTGCGACCGTGGCCGAGATGTCTTTGATCTCGCCGAGGACGTAGCAAAGGGCATCAATGGCATGGCCGAAGGGGATGGTGACGAGGTTGGCGCCGGCTTCAAGGGGAAGACCGTAGAGGAAGTAGTCGTCGACGGTGCCTCCCGCTAGAATTGCACCCTTTGTGCAAAAGTTGTGTCAGCTCTTGCTGTCAGTGGGAGAAGACTTTGATATACTCACATGACCATACAGCGTCGTACCCATGATTTTCCCGAGCTTGCCAGATGCGATAATCTCCTTCGCCTTCAGAACGGACGGGTTCTGGCGAGCTTGCAAGCCAACCATAGTCCTGACACCCTTTTTCTTTGCCAATTGAACAAGCTCCTCCGCTTCGGTGACATTACGAGCAAGTGGCCATTCGCTGAAAACGTCCTTGCCAGCTTCAAGCGCAGGCTTGATCAGATTGTAGTGCTGTGGCACATTGACGCTGACCGCGACAATGTCGACATTGGGGTCAGATGCAATGGACGCGGGACTGTCATGTGTCGATACGTCGCCCAAGCTGTACTCTTTCGTGGCGGCTGCAGCTGAGCTCTTGGAGCTGTTTTGTAGGGCGGAGATTTTGTAGAGGTCGGTCTTTTGTAGGTACCCGAGATGGGATCTTGAGGCCCAGGAACTTTGATGCATCAGCAATGTGATTATTATCAATACAATACCATATCAATTTACCCTTTGGCTGAAAGTCCAATGAGGCCAATGCGCTTTTGTGTCTCTGCCATTGTGGTCGATTGTGATCGATGTTGAGTAATGCTCGTGTGAGGATCTATCTTCTGAACCAACACAAGAACTTTATATCACTTTCTGCAGCATTGCGAACTCCACGGTAGAATTGGCATGCCCTATCAACCCTTGGCAGGACGAACACATTCGGTTGCAGCCTCGCATGGTGTTGCTTGCTCTCCGCGGACGAATTTGCGGGGTTCGTCCGTTACACCCGGATGCACCGTCATTGCGCCAACCATTCTACAACACCACCAACGCTAATTGGCTTCAGCAATACTTAAAACATCCTGTGATCGTAGTCTCATCTACTGTAGGTCCGAATGCCTAAAGATTTCTGTTCGAATCGTACTCAATGAACGCTGCTACTCGGATGTTACTGGTGTGCTCCGCTCTTTGTCAGCTTCTGATATGATAAGAAAGGAAAGCTTCCAGATTCGAAAACTTTGGCGAATCAAAAGGAGTCAACCTTGCAAATTTGCCTTGTAATGCATAGTATACTCGGTGTTGCTGGGCTTACGTGCCATGACCAGTGCATCCCACCGAGCTCGAAACAGATGTTCAGCCCAGATAGCGAAAGATACATCCGGAAACTTCCCTGAACAAAACGTCTGTGATTTTGAGCATGTCTGACACTGAGTAAGATCAAAAAAAAGTTTTGCATAGTCCTATAGTGCCCTGTTGGTAATCAAAAAGGGTCTGTAAAGTCTACACGCACGCGTAGTACTCCTGGGTGAGCTTTGAGCACATGGGTTTCCGTAGGGTGGCTGCGATGGTGCTCACAAGAATGAGGTCCATCGTATGCAGGCACAGAAACCCTACGTACACTCAAAATACCTCGTTTGCTCGTGCTACTGCTCACTGGGTCGTGACATAACAGTGGGACACTTGTACACCACTGCTTCAACAATCAAGTGGGGAAGAACGATGCAGACGGACTGATCCATGACACTGCAAAAAATAGATGGAAAAAGCTGACTGGATTGCATCGCTAACGTGTATGTTAGGTATTTTAAACGCCGAATCCCCCCGTTACGGTGTGCACATGAAGAAGTAAGTGCATGACCTATGAGACTGACAACACGGAGCATGGACGGCTCTGCAAGCTGGTGAGCCAGCTGCGCCATATGCGTGAAGTAACATGTCTAGTTCATGTTCACTCGGAACAGGTAACGAAGGCGGACTTGCGCAACGTCATAGGTGATGTACTCGTTGTACTGCAGATAGGCGTTGGGCACATTGGTAGGTCCTGGAGTTGCGGACACATCGGGCTAGCAGTCATGTTAGTCTTAGTATTTGGATCGTCGATTATCACCACTCACCATCATGCAGCCAGCCAGAGAGCCGTTGACACATTTAGCGTCCTTCCACTTGCTTGGTCCCGTCATACCCTTACCCCACGTCGAATGGAGGCCCTTCGCCTTGGCATCCTCCCCTGCCGAGTAAGAAGCGTCGGTGAGTTCGTGCATGGGATTGCCGAGCTCGGCCTCACAGAGCAGAAGAAGGGCGGTGCCACCGGAGCTATAAGCATTACAATAGTTGGCGGACTTGCTGGACATGTCGGCTAGGTAGATGCCTTTGCCGAACATGTACCCAGACACCGGAGCCTCGGGAGGTGCTATGCGTAGACCTTGGCCTAGGATACCACCGAAGTTGGTGACACGCGATCCGTGCCACAGCAGACGGCGATCGCTGGAGACCTTGGAGTACTCACTCTTCTCGAAACGCTCAAGCTCGCCCTGACGTTCGATGCGGAAGATGTCTTCGACCTTGTAGGAAAGGTAATGTGTAGCTCCCTTGGAATCGTTAAGGTACGTCTCGAGTTCCGTAAACTCTTTGCTCTTCTTGTCGAGAGGAGACATCTCATTCATGTTCAAGCCGTTGAATTGGCGGTCGAGCTGATGGATGCCGCTATCCTCTTTGAGACTGCTCTTCAACATGGCAGCAGCATCCTTCATGTCCGACAAGCTTTCGAGGAGCTCGATCTCCTTCTTAAGTTGATCGTTGGTTCGAATGATTGGCGGCCGATTGCGTCCAAAGGCATGAGGAATGACTGAGTAGAAGCGATTGGAGAGCTGCTCAGCCTCGGCAATGGAAGCAGCATCTGTGTTGTCGAGGATGACAGAAAGGTCTTTGAGAGCCTGGAAACCTCGTGCGATCGTACCCTTGCTCAGCTTGCCGAGTGGCAGTTTGTTGGCGTCATAGTTGAGGTCAGCCATGGTCGCGTCAAAGTACGATTGGTTGAAGATCAGACGCATGAGATCCTGCACAGGAGGTTCGAGTGTGCACTCAGCGGCCGGGGCCTTGCTGCTGTCACCCATCTTTGCGTCCCCATCAGCATCGACAGCGGCATCATCGTCCTCTTCGTCAGAATCTGGGTTGTATGATCGCTCGACGTACGCATACTTTTTGGGCTTCGGATCGTCACCACGATTCGCCCACGACAGGCCGGACTTGTCCTTGAACTTCTTCTCGAAGTTGTAAAGCGCATCGTCGAGAGACCCATCTCCGAGCATGGCACTTTGACCCCGCTCACCAACACGGCCCCAGCGCGTCCATGTCTTAAAGTCAGCACC
>AJMS01009974.1:0-12023 GCA_000263175.2 Phaeosphaeriaceae sp. UM 1110
GCACTCCATATCAATCGCTATCCCGACGAACCTCAAGATATGGTACACCCATCAGCGAAATGCCGAGTTCGCCGGCGCCATTTCCCCCAGACCCCCACAAGAGCGCAGAGGACTCAGGGAACGATGAGAATATCTCAGTACTGGACCCTCGGCGATTCACGCCGACCTTGCACGCGAACCTAGTATCTGAGATTCTCAACCTTCGTCGCGAATTAGATTCGAAGCATCGATTCATCGAAGATTTGGAGACTAATCTTCACGCAGCGCGAGACGACAATGACTCGCTAGCACAACAGCTTTCATCGGCCGCTAAAGAAAGTCGAAACGCCAAGCGCCAGCTCCAGCACTTCGAGAGCGAGACACTGGCTGCCTTGGAAGAGATTGCTGGAGAGAGAGACAAGACAAAGGAGGCCAATGCAGATCTCCGGGCAAAACTTGAAGTTGCGCAGAAGAAGGCAAGGAGTCAGGACGATGACTCGAATCGAGTACATGACATGTGGGCACGCGAAAAAGAAGCGTGGGCAGGGGAGAAGCTGGCTCTCGAACGCCGCGTGCACACGTCAGATGCTCGCCTGAAGATCCTGCTGGACGAAATTGCTTTGCAAGAAGCTGCGCGAGACGAGGCTGGTCTGGACAGCGAGGGCGAGGATGTCGTACGAGAAATTGGACATGGGCCTGAAAGTGACACGGCGAGCATCCGCTCTTCACCTCAAAGAAGGTCATCCACACGTCTAGCTCGCCACTCGCGTAATCGAAGCAATGGTAGCTACAGGAGCATTGGCCGCAACTACCGAATGTCTCTTATGAGCGTCGAAGGACACGGTCGCACGAACGGGATGAGTCTTGCCGACGAACTCGTCTTTGACGAGGAAGACGAGGATCTCGAAGACTTGGATCTGGATTCTGATGACTTCCCGGAGCACGAATTCCGCGCTCGAAGAGCTCATGAATCACGGCAGTCAATGTATCCTGATGAAAAGGCGAAACGCATCCTTGGGCTGAGCAGTGATCAACCACTCGGCAAGGATGATCCTTCTATGGAAGAGTCCGACGCACCGAAAACATCCTACGACACCATTCACACTGCTACTACACATACACCAAGAGACATCACTTTGGTGTTCCCACCCACCAAGCCTATCTATGTAGACAGTGGTGTGCAGCCTTCTCCTCCGCCGTCGCCAACCAAGCCTGCCATGGTCGAGGCTTCGTCCCAGACACTGGAAGCTCCTTTGCCAAGCAAATCGAGCGAGACCATGTCAAGTGGAGCAGATGTTGAAGCAAATCAGCGACGGAAACGTGTTTCTGCAGCTCGTGATGCTTCAATTACGCCACTGACTGTTCAACCGATACCATCTTTGATGACATCCAGCGCAGTGCAAACAGTTGAGCAGCCTTTGAGCCCACCCGCGACGCCGAAGATTGCCTTCCCCACAGTGCAATCTCCCGTGTCGCCAGTCTTCGAAACTCGGTCGGTATCGACCTCGACACAAACAGAGGCAGAGGGAGAGGCAAAGGAACCGCCACCAGAGCCCACAAGAGCTCCACCCCCAACGCCCATCATGATTCCGTCCATTGCCATTCACGCGCCATCTTCTGCTCTGTCTTCTCCCAAAGAACCCATCCTTCCTCCTGGCACAAAGACCGTCTCGACACAAACAACTGGTGATTTATTTGCGCCCATGCACTCGTCTGGTATGCAGACTGAGCCTATTCGCATAGACCAGCGACCTGTCAAACTGCCTGCGCACCTGTTGCCCTCAGCAGTCAGGTCCCAACCTGGCACTCCTGAACCTGTTGGAGAGGGCCGTACTACAGGCACTATCAACCGAAAGGACTCGCATTATCCCAGTTCGAGCGATACCGAGCAACCAAAGACAAGACTAGCTGCCCGCCAGGATCTGACATCGTTGCTCGAGAAGGCCGCCGACAAGCACGTAGAGAATCGTTACCCTGGAAACAATGATAATGGACCATTGTCCAAGCACCATGCCGATGTGCTCAGTCGACCGTTTCGCACAAGCAGCCTTTTCGCTGGGTTTGATGGACCATCCTCCGACGAAGATGAAGATGATGGCGATCAAAGTCAAGACGAGACCCGCGGTACACAATTCTCAACTCCCATGTTATCACGCACCTCGAAGAACGCGCGTCCATTCAAGCCTCCTACGCCTGTTCCTGAAGACAAGGAGGCAGTACCATCATCACGGGTTTCGGAGGATTCCACATCCAACCAAATGACCTCCAAGCGGAGCTCAATGGAGAAGCCCGCCAAGGTGGGTAAGCCCGCGAGGAATTCAATAGGTCGTCAACCCAGCATTCGACGATCTGCGATGATTCAGAATGGAGCAGCAGCGCATGTACGCTCCCGTAGTCCCAGTATTGGCAGCCTTGGCTCCAGCAACTACATCCCCAAGCCACCTTTCCCAGTACCCACTCGCTCAAGTTCTCGAAACAAGCCCTTCAGCAAGAGTGAGGGCTCGCAAAGTCCGACGCCCCGGAATAGTGGCTCCTATGCCGGTCGTCGTCCATACGGTGTCAAGCACCAGCGCAAAGACAGCTTGCGTAAGGTACGATCCGCTGCACCTGTGGCAAAGCATAGTCGTTCAAGGAGCAGATCACCGACCCTTCCTGCTACCCCCAGCATGGCTGATGCTATGTCAATTCCTCCTCTCCCCAGCGATGTGGTCAGTGCTAGGGATCTGGGTCACCGACATCAGTTCTCGAATGCTACTGCGTACACTGCGAATGGTTCCGTCAACACATCTGCTAGCCAGGCCAGTGTTGTAGATGCCATTGCTGCTTCTATGATTGGTGAGTTCATGTGGAAGTACGTCCGTAAGAGAAAAGCTTTTGGAGGTCCAGACGCGCCTCCGGATGTCAGTCGTGCCGCTGAAGAGGCTTCATTGGCAAGTCATGGCGTGCGGCATAAGAGGTGGGTATGGATCTCACCATACGAGCGAGCAATTCTGTGGAGTAGTAAGCAGCCGACGACAGGCTCTGCCCTCATGGGAAAGAGTGGACGTAAACGTAAGAGACAAATCGAAATCGAAATTGTGACACATTCTCCGGTACTGACACAACACTAGTCATCATTCAGTCTGTACTTGACGTCGCGGATAGCTGTCCTGCGCCCAAGAACGAGACTCTCTTCCATCGTTCAATCTTGATCCTCACACCCGCGCGAGCCCTCAAGTTCACCACCATCTCACGGGAACGTCACTACCTGTGGCTGACTGCGCTATCATTCCTGGCTCACTCCAATGCTGCCATTCCCGATCTTGCCACGATGCCTCCAGCTCCACCGGCAGCTATCGAAGCACCCGCCCAACCTACACAAACAGCGACACTGCGTCGTTCTCGTGTCCAGGATTCCGTCCGCCTAGCGAAAGGAAAGGCAAATCCTGTGATGCAGCGCTATGCCTCACATAATGATATGCACACCGAACTACCATCTCTCGCCGGCTTCGATAAGTCCATGGCAGATGGTGCCAGCCCACCCACCATCCCACGTGGCCCCGGTCATGGCAGAAAGAGGAGCTCTACTGGACCTGGGGCACCTCCACCTAGCATTCCCTTCCGTAGCTTTTCGCACCAGCATGTTCCATCTGTCTACTCCAACGGCTCCTCGGATATGTACAGTGCAGCAGCGCCTCCGTCGGTACCATCATCAGTTTATAATCCCAACAGTGGTGTTGTAAGTTCTCGAACCTCAGAAGCTAGCACTTCAACGCGGCGACACTTCTTCGACACCATGGGAACGGTCCGTATGGAAGCATTCATCGACAACGCACTAGGCGACCCCAAGCATGCCGGCAACTATGCAAATCGGACGCGCATGCATAGTCGCCGCCGCGGCAGCAGTCAATGGAGCGCCAGCACCCGAGATCAGCAAAACCGAGCTGGTGGATTCTTCGACGACTTTGAAGCCAACAATGATCCTTTCCGCGGATTCTGAGACGAAGCAACAGACTACCTCGATGGTTAACGATCACGAATGGACGCGGCTAATTCGCTACAACCACAAAAGTGCTATCGGAGCTTTCGCTCCCTCTTTCATATCTTCTCACAATCGCTATTCTCCATCACAGCATTAGGGAGCCTCCTGGGAGGCTGACTAGAAGAGCAGATGCGTGCAAACGCAGTGTACCCATGCATATCACAACAAAACCCCTAATATTCATAATCCTTCGTTCTGCTGGCGCTATGCGCTGCGCGACCCATTGATACCCAAACTTTTTCGAAGCTATCTCATGTGTCGAGACTGGCTGGCTTTCCGTTGTACTTTTGGTATGTTATATTAGCGACAATTAGCGAATTGGGCGGCATAGTTTCTTTGAATAGGGACACGCTGAAAATCAGACTGCAATGAGAATGCATTTGTTCTATTTACCGAATACCACCATCGTGACACAAGCTTCGAGCTGACGTTCAGGGGAGAAACTTTCGAGGAACGGTTTCGGCTTCACGCCACCCTTGTACTTGGTACAACGTCAGGACTCTCTCACTCCTCCCATGGCTCGTCTCGATGCCCCACGTCCGAGCGCAGAGTCACTTTCCGTCACGTGTACCGAGCTGCTGTAATTGCCAATTCGAGGAAGCCATGATGGGATCAAGTTAGATTGCTTCGGACACAAGTGAGGAGCAAGCTGATAAGCGTTCAGCCAATGTCGAATCAGCATGGCCCCAGAACAAGTGCATTGCAGAATCTGGACGTCCTTGGCCGGTAGCTCGATGCAGTAAGACGTCACGCGCCCACTTTCCCCAGCCGTTGTTCACCCCCGTCCGCTGTCTGTGCCGATCCCATGATGGTGAGTCGTTGATTTGTGGAAGATGGCACCGTGATATTGTAGCATTGAGACTGCACCGTGAAGTATTTTCCGAGGTGTGGTGTATTTTCACGAGATGCAAAGGAGCCGTTCCTTGCATGCACGAGTGAAAATGGGCTAGCTTGTCGCAGTCATGCATCGACGCGGGAACCAGAAGACACTCGGGCCAATTTCGTCACTGTTGCGCTTATGCTTCCTCGGACCAGTGCTCTGAACTCCACAAACGCCTACGCCAGCTTTTCCTTTGCACAGTCTACTCGTCTTCGCGCCAGACTCACCATCTCGTCATCTACTGTCCTCTTCTCCATCGTTATCATACTCCATTGTTGGTGAGCATCGTACTTGTCCACCACAATGGCATCGAGCCCAGCAGGACGCGCGAAACAAGGCGGCGTCACATATGCTGAAGCAGCAGCGCCAGGTGCCTCCACTGGCTCCCAAGATCCGAACGTGCCACCTGGCCCGTCATCGTCTGCTGGAGGCAAGAAGAAGAAGCGAGGCGGAGGCAAAAAGAAGCGCAACCGTCGACAGTCTTTTGCTCCCGCCCCAGATATCGGCCCCGGGGATATGACCGATGAGCGCCCATCGCTGGTCAATGCCGGCGGCAACGGCAACTCTAGAGGCAACAGCAGCTTCTATCGCCTACACGGCAACCTGAGCGAAACCAGCCTCGAGAGCGAAGCTCTGCTCGATCATCGCGATCAGCCCACGATAAGAACGCGCCGGCCGAGTGTTCCTATAGCACAAATCTACCAACCGCGTGCGAGCCAGCAATTCACAAACTCGCCACAGCGTCTCAATGCAGCAGCCGGATCAAATCAGTATGGTCGTTCGCGGCTGGCGCAAACGCCTGATGCGCCGTACAGCGACCACGATGATGATGCCGATGATAGGACACCATTGATGAGCACATCGCAGAGGGATCTAAGGACAGGGACAAGCTACGGCGGTGCCAGTTCTGGCTCTGGCCGCCATCGGCCTTCTTCTGCATCGAGTGGCATGCACCGGCCTGATCTCTTCACACAACATCACCACTCGCAGACCAACTTGCAGGACTACGACGTCAACAACCCACCATCCGTACCCACGAGCCCTGTGATCAAGGCGAACAATGCGCTCCACGATGTCATGCTCACCGAAGACCTGGCAGACACCCCAGAACGTAGCAGGTCTCGCGACGCCCTCATCGATATTGAGGAGCGCGAGGAGAATGGCTCGCCACGCAACAATGGCGAGTTCCGCCGCCGCATGACCGTTGGCGCCATCGAGGATGTTTGCTTCCCACACGAGACTATGTCCGAGCTCGGTCACGAAGATTACCTGAATCCTCCATCCAAGGGCGAGCCCACGAGTCGGCGAAGACGTCGAAGATGGCCAGACCTCGAGATTCTCGATCAATGGGCGCAGGAAGAGAAAGAAGAGCGGACCATGGAGGGCATGCGCATGCGAAAGGTCAGCGAGCCGCTCATGGTCGAAGGTCGTCTGCGACCGAAACGACGTGTGTGGCACCGTGAAGCCAGCGACGCGCCCTTCCGCTTTACTTACTTCAACGAGACATTCGACAACACAATACACAGCCAGACCATTAGTGAACTTGTGCAGGATGGTCAGACGTTCAAGACTCTCTTCGTGCCGGACCCCGTCGTTCTGGACGACAGCAGCGACGATGAGACTGATGAGGAGGATATGCACCACCTGAATGCAAATTTCAACGGCTCCAGAGCTCATACACGCTCCTCGTCCAAGGGTGACTCTGGCGAGCAAACTCGTACCACGACACCGCGTCCGTCTGAAACACCCAGACAGGAAGATTCAAAACCAACTCGCTATGGTCCCCGACCTGCTTGGTGGCTAGACGTCATGAACCCGACCGAGACTGAGATGAAGGTTATCGCAAAGACTTTTGGTATCCACCCATTGACTACAGAAGACATCCTCATGCAGGAGCAACGTGAAAAGGTGGAATTGTTCAAGCACTACTACTTCATCAACTACCGGACATTTGAACAGGACGAGAACAGCGAAGACTATCTGGATCCAGTCAACCTCTACGTGGTGAACTTTAGAGAAGGCGTCATCAGTTTCCACTTTTCATTGACACCACATCCTGCAAATGTAAGACGTCGCATTCGACAGCTCTCCGACTATCTGGTTCTGTCGCCCGACTGGATCTCGTACGCCATCATTGATGATATCACCGATGCCTACGCTCCCATGATTCAGAGAATTGAAGAGGAAGTGGACGATATCGACGAAGCCATACTACGTCTCCACTCTGCAGAAGAAGAGCAAGAAGCAGAGAAGGCTAAGACTTACTCATATAACAATCCGCACTACGAAAAGAGGCCAGAAGGTACCAAGGAACAGCAAGAGAGTGGCCGAGACATGTTGCGTCGAGTTGGAGAATGCAGAAAGAAGGTTATGAGCCTCTACCGCCTGCTGGGTAACAAGGCCGACGTCATCAAGGGCTTCGCGAAGAGGTGCAACGAGCAGTGGGATATCGCGCCCCGCAATGAGATTGGAATGTATCTGGGAGATATTCAGGATCATATCGTCACTATGACGGGCAACTTGAGCCATTATGAGAAGTAAGTTTGCCATGGCCAAACCTATGGGTATGACCCGCTAACCAATCTTAGTCTGCTTTCTCGTGCCCATAGCAACTACCTTGCCCAAATCAACATCCGGATGAACGAGCGCCAGGAGAAGACGTCGGATATTCTTGGCAAGCTGACTGTACTGGGAACTATCGTTTTGCCTATGAACGTGGTCACTGGTATCTGGGGCATGAATTGGTGAGTGTCCACAGTTCTCGGCCCCTTGACATTGACTAACCCCACGCAGTATTGTTCCTGGTCAAGACGTCGAGAATCTTAATTGGTTCTTCTCTATCACCGGAGGACTTGTCGCTTTCGGTGTATTATGTTATCTCATCGCGAAGCGCGTGTATGGAATTGTCTAGGTTGGTGGGTTATGATTACCATTCCCGAGGCGTCAAAATTTGTCATGTACATATCTGTTTGAAATATTTGGGGGCCATTTTGCTTTGATACACACATACGCCGCTGGTTTGCAAGGAACACGAATGCAAAGCACTGCTCATCGCACTTCGTACTTCGGATTTGACTCATTCTGATTTTGCGTTTTGCATGTGAAATATATGTGAGCAATAGCGGTACTGGAACTAATGCATCAAGCTCTTCAGTGCTGGAGCCTAGCCGCAAGACTTGCTCATCCGAGATGACTGCTTCTCTAGCGGAGAGGAGTCTTCACTCTACGTGCATTGAATGACATACTCGTGCTTCGATACTGTCCTACTCTGATCATTATATGGCTGCCAGAGTGTTTGCTATGGAAGCATGTCCAATATGAATAAGGGAACAAGAATCACCGGCACCTGTTCATCGAATCGAGGCTCCATGCCTTAGCGTCCTACTCAGACGGACGAACGCATGGCCCGGGTGACACCCGCCGGGCTAGCTACAAACATCTACCGGTAACTTTATGTTTCCGGTGAAGTGGTCAAGGTTATCTCAAGGAGAAAAGAGCGCAAAGGACGATCTTGTCGCTTCATCAAGCGTTCACCGGACGGGCACTAACTGCAGTGGCACGGCTGCAGGCCTGGTGGTCTGAACATGGTTTGCTATGCTCATCGTGCTCTCGAAAGGGTAGCGTGAGCAGTTTGCATGTGTTTCACGTTGATGGTCATGCGAGGTTCGGTGTTGGATGAGTGGTGAGCAAAAGCTTGAGCACTGTCGAGGACACCGATGGTCGATTACGCCCAAGTCCCCACCCCTCACAACCTTATGACACAACAAACATCATGGCATCACCGTCCCCAGCGCCTCGCTGGTTGCGGACAGAGTCGGCCTATATAGAGCTGTTATGTGTACACAGAGCAAGGAGCCCCTGGCTTGGTTGGGCATCTTGACTGTGGACTCAGCCAAACGAGCGCGCCTCACTTCTCGCTTGCTGCAAACAGAGATTCTCTCCAAATTGAATGCAGTGCATTGAGTGTGAGACATCAGCTGTAGATCAAAAAGGGTGTTGCTGGTCAGAAGGTGCCAGGCAGCAAACGGCATGGAAGGGTGCTGCGCACACCTTGGCATCACGAGTCGGATTCATGTCAGCAGCCGCACGCCACATGAACCGAATGTCCATGCCAACTGTATTTCACCGCATGTGGGGCTATGCTGCAAAGTGCACCGTGGCCAGAGCAGGCGACAGCCGGTCAGCGTGGTTGATGGGAAGTGGGAGACGATGGGCGGGCTTGTCTTGTTGGAGTAGTCGTTCGCGCCGAGTACCTGTAGCCGAGCCTCATGCTGGGTCATGGTAGGAGGCTGCGAGAGCGCGGTGAGAAAAGAGAAATGAGAAATCATGGCGTCGGGCAGGCAGACTCGAGTGCACCGCCTGCCAACATGGAGAGAGGCCGTAGTATATGATGGGTTGTTTTGTATTCGGTGGTTGGGCGCGAGGTCGTGCAACCAGCTCGATAGGCGACGTCATCGGGCCTAACCCGCTGTACCTACCCACACCTCTCCCAGCATCTCTGCCAACTTTGAAGCCGCTGGCTGCGCCTGATCCCGCCCGCTCTTGAAAAACGAGACGTGACGTCTTGTCCGCCCCGCTGCCCCTAGGATTTCTTATTACTCGACCGCCCATCTGCTATTGCCTGCCCACTTGCCCGCATCCCAAGTCGATCGTGTTGATCGCCATAACAACCGCTTGCCAATCACTGCCGCGCCCATCTGCATCCACTGCGGGATCCCGCGCCCCTCCGCCCGCCGTCGCCAGTCACCCACCGACTCACCAACACCGACTGGCTGCGTAGGCGAGTCTGCGTCAGACCATCGCTGCCCTTTATTTGCCAGTCGCACTTCCCTCGAGCGACACCATCACCATTTATACACACATTTGACATTGCAGCAATCCCTTGCGTTGCGCTGCCCCACCGCTGACCATGTCCGTCATCTACAAGGAGCGCGAGCGAGAGCGCGAGTGGGACACGTCGTCGCGCAGCGGTGGCCAGGGATACACGACTGTGCGCCGCTACAAGATCCCCGACCGCAGCCTGGAGCAGGACAGCTACGAGTCTGAGATGCGTCTCGTCCACCGCGGGGGCCACAACGACTTCGACGACCGCCGCTCCACCAAGGACTACGTCGAGCACGACCGCGAGGTACGCGAGTACCGCTACCAAGACCGTTCTCCGTCACCGCGGGGTCGGGACGCTCAGAGCTACCGCATCCAGCGCTCTGTCGTGGAACGCTCGCCCTCGCCAGCCACGGTGCGCGAGCTCCGCATACAACGCGAGTATGAGCGAGACCTTCCCCAAAGAGAGGACCAGTATTCTCTCGAGAAGTATTCGAGAGACATAGAGTACTTCCGCGAGCCCGAGCGACCGGTCCAGCAAACCCCGCAGTCTATTTACATCCGCAATGAGGCCCCTCCCCCACAGATGCAGATGCAGCCCATCATTATTCGTGAAGAGGCAGCGCAGCCCATCATTATTCGGGAGCGAGAGCCTGCCTACGAGATGATCGAGCGCTCCGAGGTCCAGCAAGAGAGACAGGTGGCTCGCCCGCGTCATGAGGAGGACTACTACTACGAGAGGCGGGTGAAGGAGGTCGACCGAGGTGGCAGGCACGAATCGCGCTACATGGACGAGCGCGAGTACGGTCGGGACCGCTATGGAGATAGGAGCTACTACAGCGATGACGATGTCGTTTACGTGCACAAAGAGAAGGACACCTGGGGAAGCGAGACCAACACCAAGCGCGATGTTGCAGCGGGAGCCCTAGCCGGCGTTGCTGCTGGACAAATTATCAGGCATCACCGAAAGAGAAAGGGCGATGCTCCTGGAGGCAATATTGGCAATGCTCTCGGGTACGGAACGCTCGGCGCTGTCAGTGCAGTTGCTCTCGACAAGTTCAACAACAGGTCCCGCTCCCGCTCATCATCTTCTGATCGTGGGCGGAGACGACGACACCACAGCCAGGGCCGTGGACGTAGCAAGTCGAGAGTCCGAGAGATCGGCGCACTGGCAGCTATTGCTGGTGTAGGCGCTCTTGCATACGCCGCTGGTCGCAAGAACAAGGACAAGGGTACTACCACTGTCGTTGAGGAGCACCGACACAGGTCGCGCTCTAGGAAATCGCGATCTAGGAGAGGACACTCTAGAAGAGGAAGATCAAGGTCCGTAACCGTGATTGAGGAATCTGATGGCGCTAGGTCTCGGAGCAGAAGCAAGCACATAGATCCCAAGCATCGCAACAACCGCGTCGCTCAAGTCGGTCTCGCGAGTGCCGCCGTCGCCGGACTCGCCCAACGTCAACGAAGCAAGTCCCGGAAGCGGGAAGGCAAACGTAGTCGAAGCCATAGCCGGATCCGGGAGGGTGTTCCAATTGCTGCTGCTGGCGTTGCTGGCGCTGCAGTTACTGGATTGTATGAAAAGCACAAGGCTAAGAAGGAGGCCAGGGCGCTGTCACGGTCCCGGTCGAGGTCGAAGTCAAGGTCAAGATCAAGGTCAGTGCTAGACCGCCTTACTGGGCGCAGCCGTAGTAGGCGTGGAAGCACAGCAAGTGAACCTGTTCTAGTAGAGTACGGTGGTGATCCGATTTACACCGAACGTGTCGAGACCCGAACGCGCGGCAGACGGCGGCGAGGTTCGTCCTCTTCCTCCGAAGGTCGTCGACACGGTAGCCGCAGTCGAAGCCGAAGCAAGAGTCGCGCACGATCCGCCGTCGAGACAGCAGCCGTTGCTGGTGTCGCCGGTCTAGCAGCCCACGAGGCAGCCAAACGGCGAGATCGCAAAAAGGCGGAGAAGGAGCGCGAGAAACGACGTGAGTCTCCCTACCGGGATTACCGCAACTAGCATACTGAGTCCTCCCCAGGCGACGAAGACTCGGCCTATTCCACCGGCAGCTACAGCCCATATGACAGCCCCCGTCCTTCAACAACACATCCCAACGACTCTCATTACTTTCCTCAGTCAAACTATTTTCCACCACCCCCAACAGCACCCGTAAACGCACCCGTAGATCATAATGCACCATACCCACCATACAACCCAGCAGACTATCCTCCCCCACCATCAACGACATTCGAACCCAACCACCCCTCAGGCTACGTCAACGGCCCACCACCATCGACAGACGACCTCAACCACGGCAACCCTTATGCGCGCCCATCGGC
>AJMS01009973.1:0-12010 GCA_000263175.2 Phaeosphaeriaceae sp. UM 1110
TCTCATCGCTGAAACTCTGGATGAGCTTCTCCTCAAAGTTGGCACGGCGCTTGCAGATATGCTCAAAGACGACCAGAGACCGGTCAATCTCATGCTACACCCCGACTCCGACGTGACCGACCCTGGTCCACAGCCAGTGGGCGAAGAACGAAGGTACACAGCTGAAGATTACTACCAAGACTTGCCAAAAGATGCCCATGCGCTGCGCATCTTAGTTCATGTCTTC
The DNA here is from genome assembly GCA_000263175.2 of Phaeosphaeriaceae sp. UM 1110. Lineage (NCBI taxonomy): Eukaryota > Fungi > Ascomycota > Dothideomycetes > Pleosporales > Phaeosphaeriaceae > Phaeosphaeriaceae sp. UM 1110. The sequence continues at coordinate 227 of AJMS01009973.1, forward strand.
ATCATGTTCAAGAACGGCTTGAACACACTCGACTCTGAGCAGCTGCCCATCTGGATTGCTATGGATAACGTGGTCGTTGCCTACATCGAAATGCTTCGTATCACACAACGCATCTCGGTCATACCTATATATGCAGCACAACTGGCGCCTGAGCGCGCCGCCCACTGCCTTGCTCGCGTCATTCCTGATATTAAGAATTCAGAAGAACAACGCAAGACAGTCGACCTGTTTAACCAGTACGGAATTGACATTGTCGAAGTCGTTGCTCAGGCCTTCACTTTTGCATTCGGAAACAGCGGGTTTACCCACTTTGCGAAAGGAGGGTATACGGTGATTACAAATCCAATCAATCGGTTTGAGATTCTAGCGACGACAGATGCGCAAAATGCTGGACTTTGGCCAGGATACCGCATCAAGCGAGAGTTTGGAGGCGAGATGATTCAAGCCAAGGAAGAGGCTATTATCGAGTCCCTTCAGTGGTACCACTACATCAGCAACGACTACATGCAGACTTTCGAGCACCTGAGAAACGCCCTGACAATATTTCTATGTAAGTACAGTGATCCTTTGCTTGATGCAGAGCTGACCGAAAATCAAGTGAACGGGTGCTTTGGGGCTGCGGAGAAGATTGTAAACGATTTGAGTGTCGAGTCTCTGTCGCTTTCAAGAACAGAAGCTCTATGCGGCTATCCTTTCGACTTCACCCAAGACGGGGCAGAAGAGCAAGATGAGACGCTGCTCCATGATCATCGCAAGAGCTTGACAGGTGCTGCCTTGCGAAGTGCTATCAAGCACGACGCGCTGCCAAGTGCGGAGAAGCACGAGGCCATGGTGAAGCGTCTCCGCGAGAAGAGCGCTGCGTACTGCGACCTGCAGAATATCGTGCGCATTCTCGTCCTGTTCCGTGAATGGCGCCATGAAGAGGACAACCTCATCAAGTGAGTCTTGCATGAACCCAGGGATCATTCCGGGGCATTTACTAACAAATGCCAGACTCAAGGACCAAACACGACAGTCTCAGGACGGCGGCAACAAGAAAAAGGCAGACATGTCGCACATCAAGGACCTCCTGGAGTCGATTGAGGTGGTTTTCATGTCGCTCATGGCTTCCTTCGCGGCATTCGCCCGAGAGCAACCGAAGGAAGCGTCAGTTGATTCGTGGAACTTGAAGTGCGCGTATATGCCCGACATCGTGCTTGCCTACATATCAGTGTTGCAAACGGCAGCGCTGTTCCTGCAGCGCGACTCGGCGATCTCCTCGGCGGTCAAGGCTATGGAGATTGCGAACCTGGTGGCAGACGAGGAAAACGCATGGCTGCAAAGGGTGTTTGTGAGTACAGGCAGGATGAGGGAGCTGGTGGACGCGCTGGCAATGGTCAGCAAGGCGATGTTGCAGCTCAATGAGCACGAGCCCAAGAAGAGCGCAACAAAGAAACGAGGCAGCAAGGGCGAGACGTTGCGGATCTGGGATCTGAAGGCACGGGACCGGGTGTAGAAGAGAGATGATTTATCGTTGTACAAGATTTCTCTGCACAAACCTGTGATGTACTTTGAAACGGCATGTAGGGGTAGTCGAATCAGGGTGCGGGCAGATGCATGTCGTGATGGCAGCTAATAGCCGCATTCCCGGGCTTTCGGTTGTGACGGTGGTGTCGCTGCCGCCGCTAGCATACGTACCTCACCGTGACCACGCCCCTTGTTTCCAGTTTCCCCTCGGTTGCTCGCTCTTTCTTCTTGTTGTGCACTCTGCATGTCCCTGAGTTGGCGGCTTCAGCTGGCCATGGTTCTGCACGCTACACGGCCGATTGAGTGCTCGCGCGCCCTCGACGTCGACGTCGACCCCCGCTCCGCGACATGTCATGGTTCCTGAGAGGAGTGCAGAGCGCCGTCTTCCACTACGCCTCATGCGCCCCATGCACCGGCTGGTCGGACGGCAGGAAGAGACGCAGAGCAGCAAAGGCCGCCCGCAAGCTCAAGGACAAGCTGCAGCTCGAGGACCCCAATTCCTACCACCACCCGCCGCCCACGGGTACCAATCCCTACTGGGATGAAGAGATTCGCACAGGACCTGGCCCGCCGCCCCGACGAGCCCGCCGCACCAACACCAACACCAACACCAACACCAACACCACCCACCACTCGGCCGCGAGCAATGCAGAGAGCACCACCAATGGCCACCCCCGCCTGCGTTTGAGCGACGACACCGCCACCACCACCACCGACGACGACGACGAGACGTGGAACCACAAGCGCTACCAGCGCGAGGACGAGCACCTGTGGGGGATTGACCACCCTGGCATCCCTCTGCACCATGTCGCCTCTCACGGCTCGTCAGTGGGCGGCCTCACGGCCTACGGCAGCTCGAGGCCGACCACCTCGCGGTCGGCCAGCTACTACTCGGTGCGTGCCCCGCCTGTGAACGACCTGCACCCGCCCGTCGTCAGCATACCTTCACCCGACCCCGCCGACAACCGCTGGATGCTGCAGCCGCCCCCCAAAGCTAGCGTCATGGCCGGCCGTGAGCGAGCCACCAACCGCAGCCGGAGTGGAAGTGGTGCTAGCAGCCGTGTCGAGTTGAGTTTGCAGCGCCAGCTCAGCACCAAGCAGGTCAAACACAAGCTCGACCGCGGCGAGACCCCGGAGATGCCCTCCATGTCGCGGAACAGCTCCTACAACAATCTGGTCGCCGGTCAGCGTCACGACAGGGGCCGGACGGTCAACTGTCAACCGCCATCTGCAAGCAGCTCGCGCCGCAAGAAGCGTCACGATACCGTTGTCATGACACGCTCCGACACAGCCAGCACCCATGATTCGGTCGGAGATGCTGCAGACACTATCCGGGCCACTCGGTCTGCGCCAGGCACTTCCGACATCAGAGTCATCCGCGTCCGCCAAAGCCGGCCTGCCCTATCCACAGTCGTCTCTAGCGGCTCTGGTGCCACTGATGCCGCTTCCACACGACTTCACAGCTCAGGTGGTGGTGAGGAGAACACGCTCTCACTACCCAAGAGAGCCCAGACCTTTCACCACACTTCCACAGACTCTTCCAACCCAACGCGTCACCTCAGGGCACCCCTCAGCTCTTCCGACGCATCCTCCCTCAACTGCCTTCAAGATCTCGTGCAACCTGGCGATCTACTCAAATCGCGCTTCGTCTCTGCACCCCTCGTGGAAGCCAAGATCCGTCTCCCAGCCGAAGACTACGACGAAGAACGGACCCTGAACTTCAAGCAATCATGGTCCGGAAACCGATTTAGCAGCACGGCCACAGATCAGCAGATTCGCGTCCCCTTCGATAACGAAGGCTTACCGGCTCGAGATCCGAGGCTCCGATGGAGCGTTGACTTTTAAACCTCTTTCCATGCGACCTCTAAACCTTTTCCTTACTGTATATCTTCACTAGCATGATTAGCGACGTTTTTGCATCACACTTGACACTAGCAGTATTCTGGCTCAACAAACAGCTTCATTCTCTTTTCCTACATGTTACCTCTGCATCTTGGGAAGCGCGAAGCGCAAAGCCAAAAGCATGCGGCGTCGGCGTTTCTGGGTAACCATTGCATGCACGGATTGATTGGAGCATGCATTACCGATAGCTTGGATGGCTTCAAGTCATGGGTTTATATCTACATACTTGGTAGCTTAGCGTGAGCACGACTCAGCACAACACAGCACGTATATAGCACGAAATGAAAACAAAAACACTGTTAACAACATCGTCACGTCTCAATGAGTATGTACAAGATGGGTTTTCGTCATGTATCGACAAACTCAATCGTCACCTAGATGACCTTGACTCTTCGGGAGTACTACGATACCTCATTCATCACTCGGACTCATTGACTGTTGGTATGAGGTAGAAACGGAGCTCTCTATCATAAAATCACGTTGATGCGCAGCGTGTGTATCTTCTCAACAGAGTTAGGATAGACAGCCCAGCGATGCGTTACTAGAACTCAGCTGCTCCGTACAGGCACACATTTTGACAAGGAGATATGGCAATGAGCACGGTTTGCGTATTCATTGCGTGGTATCTGCCATTAGAGCACAAGTGAACTTCTTTCAGTAAAACATGTCAATGGTATATTGCTCTAATAAATCAATGTCTCCGTAAACGCCAGTCCAGTCGAGTCGTGGTATCATTCATGCAGCCTCCTAGCGTGCCGTGTGCTTCCCACTGCCGAGTCTCTGTCTCTGAACAACACAGAGCACCACAAGAATGGCTAGAGAAAATGCCACAACGCCAGCTACCATAAGTACATGCAACAGCATGCCTATCAGCCCAGCCAAAACACGTATAAACGCCACTCGAATGCCATCCCCGCGTCTGCTCAATCTTCTCTTCGAATCAGCACCAGTCACCACTTAGACATTGTAGGCCCAAGGCCAATCAGGTCACGAGTGTTCTGACGAACCTACTCACTCCCTGATTTGCGCCTTGAGTCCCGCAACCTCGCGCTTCAACCTCGCATTCTCCTTTCTCAACCGCGCAGACTCCTCTTCGCTCGCCTTTAGTCGGCGCTGCACCTCCTCATCCGCCTTGCCCTTACGCGCACTGCTTGTCACCTTCTCTAGCTCCTCGTTGAAGCGTGCGTATAGAGCTTCATTCTCAGCATTCATGTCGCGATAGAGCTGGTCGAGGTGCTTGGCCCGGGATTCAGAGACTTGCAGCGAACTGGCAACGTCTTGTGCGATGGAGCTTGTGCGTGTTGAGAGGCCATCGAGTGTAGTCTTGATGTTCTTCTCTAGGGCTGCGAGACGCGCCTCAAGAGGAGTTGTCTTGCTGGGACTCGAGGTGGTAGGCGGTGCTGAGCTTTGAGTGGTTAGGCGTGGGATGCTCTTAGCATTCAGCTCATGCCCGATGGCGCTCAGCTCGTTTTGAAGATCTTGAGATGCGCTGTCGATGTCTCGCTGCTGATTCTGCAGCCTCTCGCGTAGCTTTTGGGGAGACTGCATGCGGAGGCGTTTGGGCGGACTTGACGAAGAGGCGCCTGCCTTGGCCGAACTGCGTGAGGATGGAGGCATTTTGATAGTGTTGCCCGAGCCAGGACGCTCTGACAACCCTGAGCTTGATGTGGCAGGCTTTAGGCTAGGGATACCAGACACAGAGTCACCTCGCTCGGTTCGTTTCTTGTGTGCACCATACGTCTTGATGGTGACTTCGTCCTTTGTCTCAGGCTTCGCTGACATCGATTTTGGCCGAGCAGTTGAAGCTCTATCCAAGGTATTGCCTGGCGAGTTTTCCTTCCGCATAGGTGAGCCCAATCGTGTAGGCGTCGGAATGGCTGATGCGTGTTTTGTTGTGGAGGGTGTTGTCCGCGATGGCGTGCGAGGCTCAGCACTCGATTGCCGCGCGTCACGCGACGATGAATCAGGTCTTCGCGGAGTCTGGGGAGACCACGTAGGCACATCGTTAGCATCTTGCAACGTCTTCAGATCACTCAATGATGAGCGGCGCTTCTTGCGGGGAGGCCCTGTGGTGGGCGGTACCTCTCCGATAGTTCCAAGAGCGCCCACGAACGCCCGATTGTTGCCTGTAGCGCTTGCATTCTCGAAGTTGAAAGCACCGAGCACCGTAGGACGATCACGAGACGAAGGACGCTTTGGTGAAAGACGTCCTGTATCTGTGGAGTTGGAGCGCGCGAGAGAGGCGGGTCCGGCTTTCGAGAGACTGGGAGGTTGATTGTCCATTCCATGACTGTTCTTGCTCAATGAGCGCCACAGCGATCCCACTTTGGACTCGCTCTCTGACTTGCTGTTCTCTCGCGTAAGGGTACCGAAGCCGAAGCGCTTCCTTAAGGATGTATTGGAGTTGATTGAACCGGCAGTCGAGCGACCTCTGGAGTCAACGGATCCATAATTGGGTGTGCTCAAACCGGGGGTTTGAATTGGGAAAAGGGCCTCAATGTCCTGGACTAGTCGGTCCATCAGGGAGATGAAGTCGTTGGCATTGCCGGCTGGTACTATCATCTCGGCAAATGCAGCGGTAAGAGTCCCTCGGTCCCCGTCGTTGCTCGTGCCTTCAAGCAGCTCCGCAAGTAGCTGGATAATGGCACGAAGAGCCCGTTGGTTCTGTGGCGAGAACTCGCACAACGTCATGCGGAAGAAGTCTTCGAACTCTCCTGGGTACATGCTATCTGATCGCATCTGGAGAGACACGAGTGTGGCATGCGAAAGCACCGGACCCATCCTTTCCTTCCATGCGATATTCAGAAACTTCTCGAAGACAGCAAAGAGAACGTCGACAGAAGATTGCGCGGCAAGGTCCAGGTTTGAGGGGTTTTCCAGAATCGAATTATACAGTTCGTTGACCATGAGTTCGTCTGCAACAGTCCGAGCACGAACAGAACGTCCCACAATATTGCCTTTGCGAGCATGTAATGCCAACGTCAAGTTGGCGAGGGTCTCTTCCAGCTTTGCAAGGGAGTCCATTGGGGTGGCTGCATCGAAAGAGACGTTCTTGTTGGAGGAGTTCGGTCGCGAGGAGTCCCCATCTCGACTGTATGGGCGACCGAGAGCTGGTTGGCTTGGTGGCGCCATTCGAGGTATCTCTCCCAAAGTATGCGGGTTCCGCTGTAATCTACGCGTTGAACCTTCCCGACCGACACTACCGCCAAAGAGACTGGAAAGCATTTTTACTGGTGAATGTGGGCGGCTCTTGCTCTCTTGGCCGTCCTCGTTCTCGGGGAATTTGATCGAAAGGGACCTCAAGATGTGGTAGTTCCGAGAGAGATATGCTTCGCATAGAGCTGGATTTTTGATACTGTTCCGAAGCTGTAGATAGTTCGCAAGCCGCTTGGTAAGGACGGGCAGGAATTCGTTGCTGTTCAGTTTATCCCGGACTGTATAGTCATTCGCACCATTGATGTCCAACACAAAGAAGCCATCGTCAGCAAGTGAGAGTGCAATGACCAGTTCAGTACCGTTATTGCCTGGTTGAGAAGGATTTGGTGTTTGGCCCATGTCCACGTACAGCTGAACCTTTGCTGGTGCCTTTCTGCCCTCCATCGCCTGGCCTTCAGGCTGCTCGGAGAAGGATGAGAAAAGACTCAAATCTCCAGACAAACTCCGCACTTCCCATTTCGGACTATCCCGTTCTGCTTCGGGAAATCGCCCTTCGACACGTGCCTTGGTGAGCTCCTCGACAGCTTTCTGGGCTTTGCTTTCGTATAGTCCTTGGAGGTAAAACATGCGAATGCCCGAAGGGTGCTGATCTCGGCTGCGTGGGCGCCCATTCCCTGATGAAGGTGGCATAGGTGACACCAACTGCAAGATGCTTCCTTGCGAGTGCTCACTCATGAAAACATCAGCGAGATCGAGGTGTTGGTGGAAGGTCAGCTGAGCTGCACTGTTGAGAGATTCCGCGGACTTCGGACTATCGAGCTCAGCGAGTAGGCTGCGAGCGTTCACTGTACAGCCGCTGGACTTCTCTAGCAGAACCAGGGAGTCTGTGAACAGCACGAAGATTCCTGGCGACACGGATGGTCCAGATAGCTCACCATGATATGGTGGAGATAGCTCAACATGATCGATAGCGGTGATGAGACGTCCTCTGGGGCTGAAAGTAGGTGGCCACGAGTTGACCATGTTGCGTAGGCGATCGAAGACTTTCATCTGTAGCGCCGTTGGACCTTCCCTCGAGCAAATCTCGGCAATGATATCTCGTGCTTTTAAGAATGTTTTGATGGCAGGATGTCGGATAGGAAGCTGCTTGATAATGTTGTCGATGTAGAGATTGTACCGAGGAAGGCGTTGGACCGGCTCGATGAGCATGGATGTCAGTCGCTGTTCGCCGGTCTCATAGACTCGTTTTGAGAAGCTCGACGCAGTATCTCTTGTGAACAGCTTCAATAACTGCGAAAAATCACCGTGTGCTGCCATATAGTCCGTATAGCAGTCGCCGAATTGAGGGAACCACTCCACGAGTGCTTTCGCAACCGCAGCAGCGCCAGTCACGTCTGCGGGATCAGTCTGGCCTCGCAATGGGGCGATGAAGACGTCGTCTGTTGCCTGTTCAATGTCTTCGATGGCGCCATTCTCCGTCTCTTCCAAGATGGCGCGCAATGCATCCAGAAACTTGGTGTTCATCTCGAGGATCTTGTCGAGGCTGGGGGGGAACAAGCCTTGTAGCGCCTGCTCCGTCGGACTGTTACTGTTGTGCGCTTTTTGCTTTGCCTTCTCACGGAAGTCGACGGCTACATTGTGCACCAAATCGTACACTTTGCTCACATAGTTCTCTTCAGTATCGAGAAGCTCGTTCATCTCGCGGCGGAGGTTCTCCTTCTGATTTCGCGAAAAGGATTGTGATCGATTGAGAGCGGTCGGCTTAGAGGGCGCGCGACGAAGTTTAGATGTGGGCAGAAATGCTGTCTCGCCGAACAGCTTCACAACAGGCGCGAATCGGCCATAGCGCTGTTCGAGGAGGTCGTCTTCAGACTCATCGAAATGGGCTGAATCTCGTCCTTGGACTTTGTGAATGCAACCTGGGGGAAGAACTACGTCGAGATCCAGCCAGGACAGGGTCTGTTCGCCGAGCGCATGTCGTACGTCTGTAATGATCTGGGCAGCATTCTCGATTTTGACCATCTTGGCTGCAAGAATGGCGGCATGCGATTCGGAGAAGAGTTCAGGCGCCGAGGGCAAGTGCGATCGGGTGCCATGGCATTTCTCCCAGGCGTTCCTGACTGGCGTTGGCAGCTCGGAGAAGTATTTGTACAGGCTGAAAGCGAGGCCACGACATATCTCGTCACCCTGCTCCTCGCGGGGCAGGCACGTTACGGCACCGTAGAAAGTAGCAGTGGGCGAGATGATGAGGCGAGCAAAGTTGTGCAGGCCGGCGGGTGTGAAGACATGGGCCTGTATGCGCGAGTGCGTGGCCTGTGTTGATGTCGCCGTGGGTCCGTAGAAAATGAGGACGGGGCAGCCGTTCAGCAGCTCGTCTGTGGTGTAGAAGAGCGACAGATCCTCGGCACAGAGCGCCGCAGGCTCCAGCGTGATGACAACCATGGTGCCGGAGGCGTGTGGTGGAGGGGGTGCACAGCGGGCGGCGGGCGGAGAAGCGGTCTGTTAGTAGCAATTAAGGTCGTGGAGTCAGTCGCATGGCGACCCGGTGGAATTGGCAGCGACGAGGGTGAGAGTGAGGACGGCGGTGGCAGGAGCGATGAACGAGTGTTATGCCATGTGCGCGGGCGGCGGTGGTGGCGGTGGTGGTGGTTGAGCTGCAGGACGATAAGTTGTTGGTTTGGCGCGCAACATGTAAACAAAGTCGAGGCCGCTGCCAAACGTCTGAAACAAGGTCGCACCGCTTCTGCCCGACGTGCAAGTGAGCGGGACGGGTGTGTTAGTCGACTAGGGATCCCGACAAGCACATTGGCACGAGTGCGTATTTTTGGCTTTTGCTGGCAGTCGGCGCCCTTGCATCAGCATTTCGTACTCGTCGCTCCATGCCGTGATCGCAGCGCGTCAATCCTCCTGATCGCGTCCCCAGCTGCAGATCACTGCCCCGCAAACAAAAAACACAAACACCACCAAAAGCCCGCCCACCCATCATGGCGACACAGCAAGATGAGCGGGGCGTGCCATTCGCCATGGCTCACGAGATGCAGCAATTCCGCCTATTCGAGCTCCCTTCTGAGATTGTTGAGCTCCTCGATGCGCCCAACCCTCCGCTGTAGGTCCCATGCCGCCTCGTTGCTGCGTGCATGTCCTTCTTACTCTGCCTCCCAGTCTGTCCATCAAATCGCAGGCCGCATCTGGGGCCCCAAACGCACCACCCGCATATGCAGTGCTTTGTACCCCCAGCACTACGTTCCAGCTACGGCAGGTACAAACATCGAATTCGCTCTTCATCACCCAGCCCGCACTCGACGCCCATGGCAACGACATCCCGGCGCCAGTCACATGTGCCATTGCATCCTGCGTTACCACGCTAGAGCTCCATCCATCCAATGCGTCTGCTGTGGGCCTCCTACGAGACGCGCTTCCTGTCTATGACTTGACGTCAGATGAGATGGATGCTACTGGTAATGGTAGGGACATGGCAGCTGTCTTCGACGACATGCCGCTATCACACGCGCAGTGTTTGTCAGCATGGTCAGAGTTGATAGCTTTTGAGCTGCCAAACGGCTCATATCGGCCCAATGCAAATGTCCTGGTACAGGCATGGAGCGCCATCAATGCTACAACACTGGCAGAGGGTGTGCGCCTCAACAGCCAATTTCTGACTGACGACATTGCAAGAGCAGTGGCAGAACAAGGCCACCCGCCAGCGCTGATTGCAGCCATACTCAGACATCTCACACAGGATGACCAAAGAGGCGATGCGTCATGGTCCTGCCTTGATCGCGCAAGGACAATCGCATTCGCAGGCAAGACCTTGCTGGAAGCCAAGCAAGGTAGTGACTATCTAATCCCAGACTTCACAGACACCTGGAAGGACAGTCTGCCAGAGGCATGGCGAGGAGACGTACAACTTGGCACAATTGAGGGAGCATATCTCTTGCCCACGGAAACCACAATCCGAGCGAAGAAAGAAGACACACAATTCGCTGCGCAAGCTGCGACTGGCGCTGCAAACAAACCTTCAGCCCGCAAATGGCATGAGAAGTTCGGCAAGACCAGGAAGCAGTGAGACTTGAGACCCAATTGCAAGTTCGCATTACAAAGCTGGTTCGCATAGACATGTTTATCAAGTGCACGTGATCGTGTCTTAGTCGCGTTGTTAACCTAAGAGTCGCGGATCGGGTGGTCGGAAGCTGCAGCATCCGTGTTGGTAATGGAAATTTCGGTAAGCAATGAGTGGCGGAACATCATCGATCAACACTACAAACCAACTCGAAAGCATAAGTTACACAACCCAGTAGCTGCAGTCCTTGGCGTATGGCAAGCCTTCGTCCACTGTTTTCTGTCAATAAATTCTCATTATTGTCTGCGACGCTGAGGTACAGAGCGTTATCGACTACCCAGATAAGGAAACTCTGGATCACCAACCGGAACTTTACTACCGCCTCGACCAAGGAGAGCATCACGATGCCTGCCAATGAAACAACATCAACGCCCGCTGATGCGTCAACCTCATCCATATCGGCTCCAGAAAAAGCCTTACCCAAGCTTACGCCGATGGAGTGGCGGCAATACAACCGCATGGCTGACCATATGAACTATTTCCACGATAACTTCCGCTCCACCTGGAACGTCCTATACACCGCCTGCGAAACCCAAAAGCGCCCAAAAGGCATGTCCATCAAGCAATTCCTCTCAATGGGCCAACAATTCTGCCACCACCTAACCGTCCACCACACCATCGAGGAACAACACATCTTCCCCGTCTTGGCCAAGAAGATGCCTGCGTTTCGAAAAGAGCTGGAGCTGCTTACCCAGCACAAGCAAATCCATAATGGCCTAGACAAGTTTGAGAAGTACCTTGAGGAATGCGCGGATGGGGAGAGGGAGCTGAGGATGGGCGAGATGAAGGAGATTCTGGATGGGTTTGGGAAGGTGCTTTGGCAGCATTTGGATGATGAGGTGGAGCAGCTTGGGGCGGAGAATATGAGGAAGTATTGGACTGTGGAGGAGATCAGGAGGATGCCCATGTAAATACAGTTTCTTGAACCCCGTCTACGTATACCCTTACGAATTTCAATTTCTCTATTATTTGCTTCGATTTTTTTTTGCTAGTCTCTTACCCTCTTGTATGATTGCGGTATTCTCTTGCATGTGAGCACTGCGCTCTTCTTTGCAGGGTGTACAACGCGCTGAGAAGACTTCCTGTGTCACTTCATAGGC
>AJMS01009972.1:0-12001 GCA_000263175.2 Phaeosphaeriaceae sp. UM 1110
GAATGGCTGTATTGTTGACCCCTTCACGCTAACGTCTAGGGCTTTCGAATGAGTGTGCTCGTCACCTTTCGTCACAAACTACAGGCACGACTGCGAATCATCTACTCGTCATTCTGCGCCTTCCTCTCATTCCAAACGTTCACAGCCTCCTCCGCAGCCTTGACACCGCTAAGCGCCATCGCACCAAAGGTGGGACCCATGCGGTTCGCGCCATCGACCTCACTGAGTTCCATGCCGCCAACAATAAGGCCGGGCACGACCTCGCGGGTACGCTTGACGATGGCGTCTTCAGCGGTGCGCATATCGAGGCCGCGCATACCGCCGAGTTGGGGAAGCTGCTGCATAGAGACGAGACGCTTGACGCTGAACGCGCCGAAGGGACCGTCGTGGCCAGTTGTAGAGATGACGAGGGGAGCGTTGATGGTGTTTGGGTCCATGCAGGACTGGTCTATGACGCATCAGGCTGTGACTATGTTGTAGGATTGGAGGTAGAACTCACCATCGTGATGCATAGACACAAGAGTCCAGTTGGTAACCACGCCCGCAATGCGCACCGCATTCGGGTCCTCAGCAGTCGGTGCGGGACGCGTGATGAGGTCCTCAACAGCCGTTGCATTGAAAAGCTTGACATTGGGGAATTGCAACACCTTACTCAAAAGCGTACTCGTAAACAGCGCCGCATGCTTCACGACAACAAAGTCGCCCTCATCCTCATATGGCACACCAATCTCGTTGAGAAACAGCTGCGCAGGCTTACGCATCACCATCGCGCTGAACAGCTGGCCACCAAGCCATGCGCCGCCTCCGGGAGCAACGCCAGATTCAATCATGGCGATTTTGAGGTCGGGCCGCTTGGAGGCGAGCGTGTAGGCTGCAGACAAGCCGCAGGACCCGGCCCCAATGATGACGACGTCGGATTCGGCGTAGCTGTCCAGGTCGGAGAAGTAGCGACGCGTCATGGCACGCGAGACTTGGGATTCGCGGATGGGGGCGAAGGTGAATTGGTCCCAGTTGTTCTCCATCGTAGCTAGAGACTTCGCGATGTTGTTGCCGTTGACGGGAACGGGCTTGACGGCGAGGTCCTTCTTGAGGGGAGTTACACCATTGCCGTTGGTGGTGGCGACGGGAATGTCGTAGGTAGCAGCTGGAGGAGACATATTGTCTTTTGTCGAACTTGTTATTGTTCAAGGATTTTGTTCAAAGCCTAGAAGATTGTTAAGACTGTCAAAGAGACAGGATTTGAGAGCAAGAGCATGTCCTTTCGCTGGTATTATCCAGATCAAGTTATGACCGTATTTCTCAGAACGAACCCCAGTTGTCGCTCACTCTTCACCAGGTCCATCTAAGAGGGATGGGTTGGTGCAAAGTGAACGAACAACTAAAGACGAACACCGGTTCATGCGTATACTTAGCTAATGTAATATACCTTGATGGCGAGAGGATAATGCCCGCGTGCAGACTTTGTCTTGCATCGTGGGTGCCATACTTGGTTGTTGAGTATCTGTGATGTGGTTAGCAGGTCTTCTCAACTGAATCAAGGGGCATGTGGAGTACGGTTGATTGCTTGTAACACAATTCTTGGATTGGTGAAGAAGAGAGAAGAAAACAAGAAATGCAGGACGTAGAGTCAGCCTTAAATATTCCCTCACGTTGGTCTGCTAGAGTTTGCTCTTCCATGGATAGCCGTTGCGCGGGGTAGCTTTCACAAGCTACGAACCGCCACGCCAACACTTGCCCCACTATTGTGATAACCGGTGGTTCCGCGTGGACTCTGAATGGCACAGCAGTTACTCAACTCGGACGATCAGTGGATTGACGTTGTGTAATATTGATACGTGCAGATATGAAGTCCGCGGGACCAATTGCTGGCAAGAGTAATCTGTGACAACAGGTCTTGTTGAAGAAAATTTGCTCGGCTTCGTGACACGACAAACGAGCGTGATTGAATCAGCGGACTGACGAGCGTTGTCGTCCCCTTCCCAGCGGGTAGCAGAGAGACGTCATGGCGATTGAAAGTGACAAATGCCACCACGTAGCAAGAAAACCAACTTGCTAATTTTGGTTCATCTTAATGATGCTCATTTCCAGACTTGTTCTCCTTGCATCATCGATCTGAATTGACAAGCTGGATAATTGTGAAGACAGCATTTTTTCCCTTTCTGTCGTATGTAAGACTGCCAAAGTAGGGTGTGGTCCATTTGTTCTAATCACGTGATGGTGGTTCGCTGTCTAAAGTAGTCGACGCGTATAGTAGACATGAATCGTACGTGTGGCGCAATCGACGCGTCTTCCAACTTCATGTCAACGATTGTTTCTCGCGTACTACACAAGCGCGCATTCGCTAGCGATTCATGCTTCATCGAATATTCTTCGTGGCGTCGACGGTACGCTCTTCAGTGCCGAAATCTTGGCAGTACCATACTTTGTAAAGGGGCATTGTTCAGCCTTTCACAAAACTGATTCGAGTCAAATTGAGATAGCCACAGCTGAAAAAGGATCCAGAGTCATGGTACTTTACCGATGACCTGGTTTCGACTTGAGGTTGAGCATATTGTGTGGGTATGGGAAGCGTGAAGTGAAAGCCAAGCCACCGAAGATAGACATCGCACTTTCGATAGACTCAGCTTGGACTTGGGAATGGAATGTTGTTTGAGATTTCGGCTCTGTCCCCGATCGTACGAAGCTTGGCGATAATGCTACCACAGTATGTCCTGACTCTGATCATGCGACAACTGTCCCCAATCGTATGGTAGATCGACGAGCCTGCAACGACGTTGAGCACGATGCACGCTCAGGCCCATATGTCATTTATCTGCTCTGACTCGAGATGATCTTATCTTGGAAAGATGGGCGAGCTTTCAACGGTCAGTAGTCGAAATAAAATTGGACTCCGAGTCAGCGGTGGTATTGCTCGATGCGGTTGCAGCAGGGGACGGCTATCGAGACGCCTTCACGTGCTGATCAAACAGACGGCGTGCCTTCAAACAAAATGCCTGCGTTTGCTGCACGACAATGCTGTCTAGTTGTCAGCTCTCATCTTCAGGTATAGCTTATTCTCAAGCGTTGTTCGAGTGAGCTATTTATGACGCGGCAGTGTTTGGGTAGTCTACCTCTAAGCCAAACGACCAGAATTGGAACGCGACGGGTTTTGACAGGTTGCACGATGGTACCTGAATAAGTGCAAGGTGATTACCGTGGCATTGCTGTGCGCCGGGGATGAAGCTTGTGTTCCTTCCTGACGCGGGGACAAGCCGAGCAGTGCAGATCTTCCAGGCACCGTTCGGCACGATGAAACAGGGTCCGTGGGTCCTTGCGATCCCAGGCTGTCTCACGATGGTGGCTTGATGAGTGCTGTTCGGAATTGATTGCGCAAGCTGGACCCATATGAAGGCGCGAGTGTGCTGCTGAAAGCAATACAGTAAGATGCGGTCACTAGGCGCCGGCGAGTCGTGTTCATAGGGCACCTAATGTAGTGGCAAGCCGTTGATAGCTGCTCGCCAAAGGCTGTGCCATGGTGATGGTGAGATGGGATGAAACGAATCCCTCAATCAGCCGTGGCAGCAGACGTTTGCTGTCGGATTGCAAGCCGACACGTGTTGTTCTGGCCTCCCGTTGGGTTGGAGAGACGACATGCCGTGATTGCGAGTGTTGGTCGACCGCAAAGGCCGCGTACCTGCATGTCCGCCCAATTTGGCATGGCCCACAGCAGAGGGCCATGCTGCGAAGTGCATATGGGCGCCGGAAGTCGTATTCTGGGCCGTAGCACACAAACCGCTGGAGCCATATTGAAGCGGTGGTCAGGAGTTGTGGGTGCGGTGCAGTGCCGCGCTTGCCTTCATAAGCATGTCGAGCCTGTCGAGGTGAATTGAGCCGGCTCCTGCAAACAGCCCTCGACATGGTGGTCAGCCGACTCTGAAACAGGCGCTCGAGGTGTTGCGCCGCATCCTCGGGCGACAGGTGCGGTGCTATATTCATCTCAACCCACACCCATCGCGGGCGACGTCGTGATGCAATATTGGCTTGATATAGCCAAGTGAACAGCCGCCCGCCATGTTCTTCGTGTGGAGGCCCGCTTGGCAAGGACTTGTGTTGTTTCTGGCCTGGCGCGGTGGAGACGATGCGTCTAGGCGTGGTAAGGGTCCCGGGCCAAAGTGTTTGAGAAGTCAGACACTCAGTTGGAGTGGCCGCTGCAGTGCTGATCGCGCAGAGCTGGCAGTGATATGTCTAGTGCCGGCCGTCATGGTGGTGACTTTTGATAGACAGGCTGGCCAGTGGCGAGCAGTGCATGTCGTGATCGTCCGCATCCACCCCTCTTTCTCCTCTCTATCCGGCGCAGAGGCACTGTCCAGACGTTTCCAGCTTTCTCAGCGCCCAGGGACCATCTCGCTAGGTACAAAGTGCCCGCGCCAGCTTCAGCGTGGTGTGTGTGCTCCGCAGTCTGTGCTCGTCGTGTGGGAAGACAGCCCCTGTTACGCTGCCATTGGCCTGCCGCACTACCTACCAGGCGTTGAGGGGACTCTCGGAGCTTTCAAGAGTGCGCACGCAGGAAGCACATCGAATCCACTCCTTCACACTGCTGCTCCCAGTGATTGCAGCTGTTGTCAACGTCTGGCCGCCGGCGTCTCTGTGCGGGACCCCAGGTAGCACAACTCGACGTCTCTGAGAGATTTCCAATTACCACCAGCCAGCGCTCTTGGGGCCCACTGCTGCTCGCCGCACACCACGCACGCAGACCGCTCAGCATTGCCCTCGCATCCCAGCCCTCCTCCTTTGCGCCTGCGACACCCACATTCTCTGCGGCAACAATTTGAGCGGGGCCACCTTGGATAGGCCCTCTGCGCCCGCGATACCCGCGCCCACCACCCACTGCGGCGCTGCAACATGGAGTCGCCCGGAGCGTATCCAGAGTCCCCGCTGGACCAGGACGATGTCGTGTATCCGTGCAAGGGCTGCGGCGAGGTACATTGAAGATATGCAGTTTCAACCCACAAGCAGGTGCTGATGTAGTCCAGATCCTCGAGGAAGGCAAGGCCTTCGAGCTCGGTATGCATTTTCCTCTGAGACATGGCCGTCCCTCGCGCCTTCCCTTCCCACCACGCCGCCATGCCACATCATTGCCTACTGTGTGTGTATATAAAATGACTGACACTGCACAGCCGGCAACCGATGGCACATTGACTGCTTCCGCTGCAACACGTGCGGCACCCTGCTCGACTCGGACGCCAACCTGCTGCTGCTGGGCGACGGCTCGCTGATATGCAACAACTGCACGTATAGCTGCAACCACTGCGGCAACAAGATCGAAGACCTGGCTATCCTCACCGGCGACCAGGCCTTCTGCGCCAACTGCTTCCGCTGCCGCAACTGCAAGAAGAAGATCGAGAACCTGCGCTATGCACGCACCTCACAGGGTATCTTCTGCATGACATGTCACGAGTCGCTCATGGCTCGACGGCGCAAGAAATCATCGAGGAAGGCGGCATCAGGGCCAACGCCCAAGGTAGACAAATCGCTGCCCGCACTGCCGCCCCCAGAGGGCCCCACCTTCACGCCCGACATCGACACGCCCTCGGACATCTTCTCTGAGCCCACCACCACCGACGTCTCGCCCCGGCCCTCTCACCCACGGCGGGGCGACTCGTCTTCCAATTTCAGGCGGGACGTGTCCCCCGCCATGACGGAGCACTCGCGAAGAGGTAAGACCATGCCGGTGACATTGGGCTCACAGTGGGCACGTGCTGATGATTGGGCCCACACAGACAATTCAACGCTCCCCGCAACGACATATGGCAGAGATCACAGTCGCGCAGATGCGACAGAAACTGGCGACGATGGCATCCTCCTGCCGTTCGCCCTCGATCCCAACCCTGCCCCTGGGCCCTCACCCCTGAACCGGTCCACCAGCAAATTCTCCGAACGTTCAGCGGCCAGTGGGCAGCAACTCGTCAGCGAAGGCAAGAGCAGTCGAGACTACTTCAATCGACCGTCTGGTGATCACCGTGAGGCGCTGAAGGAGAACAACTCGCGATCAGGGTCGACGGAGCGACGCCGACCACCAAGTCCACACATTGCCTACCAAGAGAAGGGCAGGCAACCATCCGATAATCTGGTTGAGACGTTGCGGAAGAGGAAGGACACAACCGAGTCGCCTGTGCCTGACCGGTCACGAAGCCAGCACGCGTCTCCCGCACCAGCATCCACGCCAGAGCCCTTTAAGCTGCAAGATGTGCCCAAGAACAAGAAAGCTGAGGCCAAGCGCAAAGATTCTGATAGGGACTCTCCCCAGCCACAACAGCTGCAGTCCGCCTCACAGACTACCGATATGTCTGCACGACTGAGTCGGCCGCTTGTGGAGCCCGACTTCACCTCTTCGCCGCCGGCCACAGAGCAGGACTCGCCTGCCACATCAGGGTCATCGTTCAGTTCACATTCGCGACCCGAGCGTGTTGTTGAACGGCCCGCTCGTGGCGACTCACTGAACCCATCAGGATTGAAGCCTTCCGCTTCAACTAGATCTGACAAGAGTGGCCATGTGCCCACCACGCCCACTGTTACCCACCCCGAGCGCACGTCTTCTACTACGCTGGCAGCGGCGCAGATGAATGCGGGGTTGGGTATAAGCAACCCTGCAGACTCGCCATCTGGCAAATCCTCGTCAGAAGTTCCAGTGCCACCTGCGCGATCCGCTGGAAGACCTGCTCACAATGCTGCGGCAGCCAACTTCACATCTCCTCGTGCGCCACCACAGCCTCCACCACCGCAGACGCACAAGACCAATGAGTCCATGAGCAGCGCGCACAGCGATGCTTCACGCGATCCCTACATTGCCCCGGGTCTACCTCGCTACAGCCACCAGGGCGACTTCTCCATGGACGAAGATTTTGCGCGTCTTCTCGGCAATCAAGAGAAGGAAGAGAGGGACGCCGGCGTGTTCAGGAGAGTGTCGAATGCTGTGTCTAAGCACGGCCGCAGTTTCAGCGATCGTGGCTCGATCAAATCTCAGGGGCACAGAAAATGGCCTACGAATGGTTCTATCGAGATCAGCAGTCCCACAGTTGCTTCGCCAGACACCAGCCAAGAATGTGTCAACCTGCGCAACGAGCTTCGACGCGCACAGCAGCGCATTGCGGAGCTGGAGGCCGAAAAGAATGGTCTGCAAGAGTCTATGCACAGCGCAGCCGATATCAGACAAGCGAACACTGTGCTGAGAGAGAAGCGCAACACAATGGCAGTCCTTGACACGCAGCGCGAAGTTGTTATTCGCGAGCTGGAGATAATGACAGAGCATCTGAAACGCGCCAAGGACAGCAATGGCTCAATGGACCTGAACCAGCTCAAGTCGGACATCCTGAAAGACTTTGGAAATTCTCTACACAAACTCAAAGACCAGCTTTCTGGACAAATTGAAGATCTGATTTCCAAGAGAGCGGAGTTGACTGACGAGATCTCCAATCTTATTCAGATGAAAGACAAAGGCTTCCAGGAGTACGAATCGCTAACTGCGGCGAACGCCAAGCTCAACACCATGAACCGAGAACTCGTGGACAACATTCAGAAGACGCTGCAAAGCAACAAGAAGGGCAATCAAAGCCTTGATGCCACCGCAAACGGCCTCGGCATATACAATCCTCACCACAAGGGCGGCAAATCCGACCTCTCTGTTGACGTGCACAGCCTACCTCATGAGCACTCCTATGCCAATCTGCACGAGACTGAAGGCGAAGCGCAAGTTGCCCAGCCCCAGGTTGTTAACATTAGGAAGACTGGTAAGCCTACGAAGTTCTCGACGTGGAAGAAGGGTGGGCAGGCGATCACCAAAAACGTCACCAAGGGCTTTAAGGGTGCTTTCGGTTCGGAGGCCAAGCAGGAAGATTACAGCATTAAGGTCATTGGCACGCCGTATGGGTCAGTCCATACTCAGCCTGACCTAGCATCCATGTCCAGCTCCATCAAGAGTAAGGATGACCAAGGGACCCCCAGAGCTTGGTTCGGCAACAAACCGCCCACCAATGCCAGGCCGGGCCAGCAAAGCGGTGTCAGGGGCATGCAAAACAACAGCAGCAGTCTTAACTTGACAGCTGATGCGAGCACCGTTCTGTTCGGCTCAGACCTTACAGCTAGGTGTGAGTTTGAGAAGCAGATGATTCCAAGAATTGTGAGCCGCTGCATCGAGGAAGTCGAATTACGGGGTATGCCTCATAGCACGGAAACGATGTTCATGTTGACTAACAATGTGCAGGCATGGACGTAGAAGGTGTGTACCGCAAGAGTGGCGGCACCTCACAAGTCAACCAAGTCCGCAGCGGGTTCGAAGCGGACAACGATTACGACATCTCCGACCCAGATCTGGATATTCATGCAGTCACGTCGGCTATGAAGAATTATTTCCGCCGTTTGCCCGTTCCCCTCATCACATTCGCTGTATATGACCAGTTCCTGGAAGCCGGCCGTAAGTTTGCTCTAGACGGGGTGATGAACATTAGCTGACTACATGAACAGAGCTCGAAGATCCCATGGCGCAAGCCAAGGGTTTGCAAGCGGCTGTCAATGAGATACCCAAAGCTCATCGCGATACCTTGCAATTCCTGGTGTTTCACTTGTCGCGTGTGATTCAGCACGCCAACGACAATCTCGTGAGTTTGATGGTTACTTTGCCTCCCTGATATCGACTGACACATTCCCAGATGACACCTCTTAATGTGGCGGTTGTGTTTGCACCCACGATCATGCGACCAATGGATATCCAGCGAGAACTCACCGATGTGCAACAGCAGCGCGTGGCGGTGCAAGCTCTGCTTGAAAACTACAAGACTGTGTTCGGTGAAGAGTGATTGGAGTAGGGGCTCATCCTACCAGTCCAATTTCAGCTTCATGTTGTTTTGAACCAGTCGGCTCAGCTCTTGGGAGAGCTCACGACCTCACGCCAGCGCCCTGCTTCCAGTTGTCCACGTCACAGGCACTGTTGGCTCGAGGCCTGGAAATTGTGAGACGAAGAAAAGCGCGACACACAGTCACTCATTGCATCTCGAATTTTGTTCTGTCACAGCTTGATCTGCATATTTGACCATGACCAGCGGATGTCATCTGGTTTGTACGAAGCATTTCATGTCCAAAGCGCAGGACTCTAATTTTGATCTTTGTATCATATCGATCTCTTTCAGCATGGCTGGTGGAAGCCACACAGACTGTGTTCGGAAGGTGGCCATAGACGCGGCGCGGACATTGGTATTATACCCTTGGGCAGTCATTCACATGGATTAGATGTGAGATTATGTTTTTAATGGATCAACGACATGCTCTTCCCATTCTTCACACACTCGGCCTTTATTCTGTTGTTCTGGAGACGCATCTCTGGTTGTGCTTGGCAAACTTTGCTGTTCTGCACCTTCGCGCTAATGATAAGGCAATGACGTACGGAGATTGACGCTAAGTGAGGGCGTCCTGTTTCCGGTATCACACGATCGTCCTTTTATCTGCTGCATCCGCCTAAAGCTTCATCAACCACAGTCTTGTGCCTGCAGCCCGCCCACGCGTCTCTCCCGACATACCCGCATCTTTGCGCTCCTCTTAGATCACTTTCACCACCCCCGCCACTACCACCCCTCTCCACCATGTCGTACGCAGACATCGCCGCCAAGGGCCCCAAGCAGAGCCCTGAGGATGTAAGTACACTTGTGTCTATGTATGCAGAATGATAGCTGACATGGCTGTAGGCGTAAGTCTAGCCAATGCCAAATTGGGGGCATGCCTTTTGTGCGCGCTACTCTACGCAGCGCTTCGCATGCGAAATCCACACCGCTCAAACAACATCAACACCCAAATTTGCCCAAACTGACTGGAAAAAACAGTCGCGCACCCTCCATCCCAGAGATCCAGCACACCGACGACAGCGTCTCTTCCCTCGTCGATGTCGACAGCCCCCACATCTCCTCGGTACCTTCCGACTTCGAGAGCCAGTCTGTGAAGACCGAGACCCAAGCCGAGCGCCAGGAGCGTGAACAGCAGATCAAGGAGGAGGCGAAGAACCTCAAGGACAGGGCCGCCGCGAAGAAGGAGAGCGCGAAGTCCAAGGCCAGGAAGAACGCGGACAACCCCGTTGTCCTGGGCAATGCTGTCGGTATCGCTGTCGTGGCCGGTGTTCTTGGTATCGGCGCATACAGGAAGTACACTCGCGGCGAGTTGACTGGAAAGGTAGTCGCTGCTTGGATGGGTGTCGTTGGTCTATTTGGCCTCGGTGACTATTACGTGTCCAAGTAAGTATTCATGAGTGATTTGAGGAAGGCGATGATGCAATACTGACTTGGACAGGTACTTCTTCCAACGCTACCCTCCCAAGAACTAGAGAGTTGTGTTCTAAGAACAGTCTCTCCTAGCCGCCTATCCTGTTCTACACTCTCCCAGCAGCCGCAACCATTGAAGTCATCTATCCGGTACGAACAGGACATGGTGGTTATGTTGACATGTGTATTGAAACAGCGTCTTTGGAGATTGGCAGTGGCGTCATAGCAGGTATATGATTCTCTACTCGTTCTGTCTCGGAGTCGGTAGCTCTGGCGGTCCTTCTGTATATACGGAGGTTTAACTATTCCAATATACCCATGATTTCATCCAGACCCTTTTCAAAGAGCGAAAACAAAGCATTGATAGCTTTGTTTTTGTATGAGAATCTGCTTATGCCACTCGTTGCACACTGCATGTTTTGATGAGGAGCACGTGACCGGTCATCGTCCCTGTCAGGAACGATGCGCTGATCCCGAGCTTAGAAATCTAGTGCAATTCGCAAATTGTACGTCACGACGTACAACTTCGTCAAGCTTCAACGCGCCTACATTTCCTTTGTCATTTTTCCGTCTTTCCTTGTCCTCGCCTGCGCTTCACACCCACGGTCACAATGTTTCGCGCTGCAGCACCCCGATTAATTGCGCGCTCCGCGCTCCCGAGAACCATTGCGCCATCGAGGCGATACATCAGCACAGTTCCGCCCACGCAGAAATCGCGGAGCTTCAAGAGCTTAGTGGCGCGATTGGGTATTGCGGGGACGATTATTTACTACTACAACACGACGGATGTATTTGCTGAGGAGCCAAGACGTACGACAATTTCCACCACCAGTTGTAAACAGGTTGGCAATGACTAACAAAACATCACAGAAGCAGTCCAACACCTCCCCGAAACCGAGACCGAATCAGAGACCTATCCCACCATTGAGTCCATCTCCGCCGAACGTCAAAAGCGAAAAGCAGTCCAAGCACAACTCGACGCCCAAGCCGAAGCTCGCAGCCAACAACAAGATGCGTCAGCAGCTTCAGGAGGAGAGGGTGGTGAGGGAGGTATTGAGGGTCTCGAAGCCGAAGCTGATCAACAAGGCGCCTTCAACCCCGAGACAGGCGAGATCAACTGGGATTGTCCGTGTCTAGGAGGCATGGCGACAGGGCCGTGTGGCGAGCAATTCAAGGCGGCGTTTAGTTGCTTTGTGTATAGTCAGGAGGAGCCAAAGGGGATGGATTGTATTGATCGGTTCAAGTACGTTGATCCACTGCCCATTACAACGCTTGCTTAATGTATAGGGGAGTATGTGGATGCTGATTATTGATAACAGGGACATGCAAAACTGCTTCCGCGAGTACCCCGAAGTGTACGGCTCCGAGCTCGAAGGCGACGACGAGGACGGCGAGGGAGATGGCGTCACAACTCCCATGGCTACTGACTCCTCTACATCGCCATCTTCTTCACCAGCACCCGCAACCGCCAAATCGTCAAGTGAGAATGCGGCGCCAGAGAAGGGAAAGCAATTTGCCGAATCGAGTTCCAAACCTGCTCCGTCATCTTCAAGTGGTCTAGCCCTCGTCCCAGACAACTACAAGCCTGATGCGAGTGAGCCGATTAGTGAGAGCGAGGAATTGGTACCCAAGGCGGCGCATGATACAAAGGAGGAGAATACGAGAGTTTTGGAGAGGAAGTAGACGTGAAAGAAATGAGAGGGAAGGGAGTTTGTGCAAGG
>AJMS01009971.1:0-11995 GCA_000263175.2 Phaeosphaeriaceae sp. UM 1110
TCTATAACTCGGATATTCCCCCTCAAGCCCCTTGGCATCCTCCACGCCTCCCGAGACACTTTTCCAACATGCACCAGGACAGACGAAGTGCCACGTGCCCGATTCGTCGATTTGGCAGCGGACGAGGACGGGGCGGGGGGTGTGGCAGAGGGTACATGATTTGGGCATCGCGAATACTAGGGCAACATAAAGACGTTGGGATGAAGGTGACGATGCGATTTCAGGTGCGGGTTAAAGTCTTGAGCTGAATTGAAATGAGATTTGTAGAACGTGATATGTGGTTGAACAATACATGCATCCATAAAGGTAAATCTATTGTAATGACATCATACACTAAACAACACCACGATCGTCTCCTTTCGTATCCATCCCTCACGCAGATTCCTCATCCTCATCCAACCCCACATTCAAAAAATGATTTAACGCCAACTGCTGCACGCCCTACGCAAAATAATACCCACATGTTAGCAATTGCTCCTTCGAGGTTCTAAAGGAATATTTGTCAAAGCGAACGGAAAACTTTCGGCCAAGGGCCTCAGTTTTCCACTGGTCCAGGCAGGTGCGACGGGACTTACTGGCCTTGAATTAGCTGAAGAACAGATCACAATATCGATATTCAATGCGTTGTGGTGTTGGGTGTGGTGAAGAACTTACCCGTATGTCTCTGCGTCGGGATCGTACCCAGTTCGCCATTCCCCCTACTCTCATAGATAACCTGCCGCGCATCCACGTTCTCTCCACTCGTCATGCTATATACCAGATCCACTCTCCCTTCCACCATCTTGACTTCCACGTAAATGTCCTTTACGCGTGCATTTTCTGGCACTTCTGAGCAATCCTTGATCTTCGATGGCTGGGTGAGGAAGTCGGCAACATTGTCGAATCCCAGGGGAATTTCAGGGTCGATGTTCTCTTCTTTCTTCATACATTGTGCGGCGACCATGCCTGCGCCGAGTGAGTCCCAGACGCCTTCGCGCCGGCGGAAGCTGAGGAGGAGGGAGATGGCGCGTCGGCGGACGATGGGGTCCCGGCAGCGGCAGGCGGTGATGAAGAGGGGGACAATGGGCGAGAGTTCGAAGGAGGGAGAAAAGTACGATGGCATTTTTTCTGGGCTTTGGCCGAGAAATGGTGGACTGACAGCTTTGGATGCCGTGGGAGGTGGTTGTAAAGGTGCGTTTGAACGTGCGGAGAAAATGATCGTTGCAGGTTTGGGCGTGTAATTGGACTTTGCGCTCGCAGGATTGATAGCGAGGGTTCGTGGTATTGGAATCTTGGGGCGGGAAGTTTTCGGATTTGATCCACCCCCACCTGGTGTGCGTGTGCTTTGTGGTGGGCGGAGAATAGGGATTGTCTCTGCCAGATCGATGATCGTCTTGAAAGAGTCACGGAACGGATCCCAGGCCATTTCGGATCCCGCTCCACCGCCTGAGCCGATAATGACACGGATCATTATTGCGCCCATTCTCAGTAATGTGTTGCCAGCGTAGATCTTAGTATCCGTCTGGTCTTGCGGCGGCATTTTGTCCTGATACCTCTGAAAGGCCACCTCCCACTCCTTCAGTGCACCTGACATCTCCTTGTGGATACGCAACCACTCGGGGTGCTCTATAGCAGTTCGATCCTTATCAATTATGCCAGAGCACCACATCATACACCTCAGAATACCCACAAGATCGTCGCGAGCATCCTCGTTGGTCGTGTACACATCTCGGATCGTCGGAGCAACCGGAGCAAGGTCCAGTTGATAGTCGTAGCGCGAGGCGTTGTCCGAAAAGGTCATGGCCTCGAGGTCGAACCGATAGAGCGAATGGGCGACTGGAGTGAAACTCAAGTCACGTCTGATTCTTGGGTCGGTTCTACTCTCGTTCAAAATTCTTAGGCCGTTTCGAAGATGCATACCGGCCGATTTGTAGTTGCCAACCAGATTCTCATAGCATGTGAAAATGATACAGGCTATGAGTACGATCTCCAGGCTAGTCTTGCCCCTCTGGTACGCTGTGAGCAGCTCGTTCGAGTGTTTGATGGCCTGCATATATTGAAGGAAGGCAAAATCCTGGGAACTGAAGGAGGTGAGGGGTGCTATCCCTTCGTATCGTTCGTGCATAACGGACAATGCCAGTAGGCCATGTTTGATAGCTGGCTGGCTGCGGCTGAGTTGCAAGACCGTCCGACTCCACTTAAAGCAGGGCACAAGGTCAGTAAAGTCGAGCGCAACTACCAATACATCTCAAGAGATACATACTGCTAGCGGTCAGTACGATATCTGCAGATATGGAGGGTACGTGTCAAAATGCCACTCGAATGGTGCCTTTAGCAGCCACTTCGAGCAACAGTCCGCACTTTGTACCGTGGTCTCAAGTACCTAGGTCGGATTCGAAGAACTCGGTCCACATTGGAAGCGCCCTGCACGTAAAGTACTCAAAAGATCTCATCTCCTTCGGGTCATCGCTTACAGCCCCCTTCGGCCTTTTGTTCAGGGCCAACTGCCCATTCGTCCTCGTCGGTACCACAAGAAACGACGAGTTGCGATAGCTCGCCGCGATAGCATGATTTTGCTTTCCTTTTGCCGTCTGGACCAGATGTGCATATCTACAGGATCGCGATTGCGGAATTAGCCGTCGGAATCCTTCGACAATTTTTCGATCGTTTGGTACTGCGTGACCTACCCATCGCACGTCCGTCCAGTTTTTGTACAACGCAGGCATGCAGGCTGCGTTTCATCGCACTTTATCTTGCGGATCCTGCAGACAGTAAGTAATCAACGCCTGGCGACTGGTCCCAGTGCTGTGGGGGAACCTCGTACCTGCACGTCCCACACCCGGTCTTGACTCTCAACCTATACTGCTTCTCCAGATGCCGTAAGCTGTTTTCGTCCATGGGATTCGTGACTTCAGTATTCATGGGGGCCATATTGCTTTTGCTTCGCAACGGGCCCAGGGGTCACCGTCAACTATGTTGCATACTGCGACGGACGGACTTAAGGTTGGATGTGTGTGTTGGACCTGATGGATTAATCATAGGATATTTGAGCGCGGAACTAAGCGTAGTAAGTTACGCGGTGCCTCCTGCGAATGCGATCCAGGCTTATCGCTGGGATCGTCGCAAATGTGAAACATCGGTGTGGCTATTGCGCCATACTCCAAGCGGGAGGCGCGAGTCAGGCCTCCAGAGGAGTCGTGGCTGAAGCTGGATTGGGAGCGAGTCACGAACTCAGCTCCAATTGTAACGGACATTCGGGGTATGTTGCGGTCGAGAAGCAGATGAAACTGGACGAGTGAAGAGTATGAGAACAGACCCTGCAGTTGCTTACAAGATACGGACACTGTCCCTCATGATCGAAACTGTAGGCGAGTCGGTTGCGACATGTGGAAACAAGCTCGTCGCAGTATTTGAGAGCATATACTGCAGTATTGTGCAAAGGGGAGCCTGTAGTCCTTGTCAGCGACATGTCATGAAGTGCGTCGCGTCTGTGTTCGTGGAAGAGAAGCTGTCTGCGTCTATCAAAGATCTAGGCACTCACCGGCAATCACTGCTTCACGCGTTGATAAAGTTTGACTTACGTTCGTCGAATCTGTAACAAGGAGAAAAATGCCAATGTTCATAAATCTATGTACTGCCTTTGCAGGCTTGTGTATAATATTGATTGCCGTTTCGATGCAAAGCAACATCGCATAAAAAAGAGCAGGTCATGCAAACGGCGCACTGCCACGCATGTGAATGTGTAAACAAAAGAGAAGCCTGAAAGCCTGCTAACGCAACAGGCGCAGGCATAACAATAACAGAAGAACGCCGCTGGAGTTGGCTGAGTAGAAGCAACATCCCTATGCAATCGTCATGTGCAGTATGTAACAATAGTATGATGAAATGAAACAATGGTATCATGGAGCCTGCCATCCAAACCTTATCGCACAAGTAAAGCTGCATCTCAACCCGGACGCCTAAACGCTTCGACGTTGAGGGTTGGAGTCTCCACCTGTCTGTTTGTAGGCACGCCTTCGTTCTTCCTGCGGTCGAAGAAGTTTTGGCATTCGTGACTGACGAAAGTCCATTCTGCGAGAGCACGGCCAGCATATCGACTGGAGGTGGCTGAAATGCCTGTAGGTTTCGTGCTCGTGACGGCATCGATGTTAATGCCCTTTTGTTGTAGTAGAATTTGAGCAGGCAAAGGAAGTCGAGGTGGTTGCAAGCGCATGTTCTGATATGAGCCGAAGCGCTTGTCGACCCATTCAAGGGAGAAGCGGAAGCTGTATGTGCGATGAGTGGCGGCTGGTGGCGGCGTTGGAGTGGGAGTCTCTGGGGCTGTGGGTTTCTCTGGTACATCGGACGAGGCCTTCGTCGTAGGAGGCTTGTTGGTGTTCTCTTTGTCCTTCG
Source organism: Phaeosphaeriaceae sp. UM 1110 (assembly GCA_000263175.2). Classification (NCBI taxonomy): domain Eukaryota; kingdom Fungi; phylum Ascomycota; class Dothideomycetes; order Pleosporales; family Phaeosphaeriaceae; species Phaeosphaeriaceae sp. UM 1110. Next base: position 4,372 of record AJMS01009971.1, read on the forward strand.
AGTTCGAGATTGTAGCCTTGGACTTTGTAGCTTGTTTGGACCCTCCCCCAAAAACACTTTTCAGAATGCTCCACTTCCCTTTACTTGTGTCTTCATCCGGAAAGTCGAGTGATTCGGCAGATAGAGATGAAATTGGCCGTGTGGACTCGGGTTCTTTAGGCACGGGATTTGTGGGAGTTGGCTTCCTTTGGTGAGGGTTCTGGACTACTCCATCGAAGGATAAGAATGGTCCATTGTTCGCGATAATAGGATTATCATTACGTATGATGAGGAAACGGCGACCGGGTGCAGGGTTGCATGCTGTTGTCGACGGGAAAACGCTTTGATTGTGCTCGGCCTGTTCTTGAAGCCACAGATAATGGGACCACACAGAGCGTAGGCGATCGCTCAAAGCTCGCTTGATTGCACTGCATGACATTAGCATCGCACTACGTGAGATGCTGGACTTCACTTACGTCTCAACATCGGTGTCTTGTCCATCGAAGCGGGCCACTCGCCAACACAAAAGCCGCATGAAGTAGGACCGAACCATAGGACACCAGTGATTGAATCTACTTTCGAAGAAGTCTGGCAGAAGAATGAAATCCAGGCATAGACTGGCCTTGCGCTGCTCGTCGACGGCGATCGTGGACCAGATGCTGTATAAGAAAGAGTATAACTTGATCTCGGTTGCTGTGTTCTGGCTTTCCGTCATCATCTTGCACACAGAAAGCCAGAAAGTCCAGTCTATGACCGAGTGATGATCGCTGTCGCTTTGCTCGTATCTAACGAGGATAGCAAAAGCCTCTTCGAGGAAATCGCAGAGAGTATAACAAGCATTATTGTCGTAAATCGAGATTTTGCGCGCTTGTGCGCGCAACAGACGAGCGAAACTTTCTGCAAAAACGCGCCTGGCAGTTCGTAGATGTGCGTTTCGTTCCGAAAGAAAGTCGCGAATAAGCATGATGAGACGATTCTCTTGCATTTGCCGAGTAGCATTTGCTGGTGGAAGGCCAACAGCAGAGGCGGTGGCGTCAGGCTCTAAGACATCGTCAAATGTAATGGGCGCTGCTGTCGATGAAGGCTCTTCGGGTTGTTGAGGCGCAGCATGTCTGTTAATGGCTGCATCGAGGTTGACGAGGATCTGCGCGTGCACCACGATGAGGCCAGGCACACATACGCGCTCTGCATCGCTCGGCTCAATGGGCAGGAATTCGGTCACAAGAATATGGTAATGCTTGACGAAAACATAGAAAAGGTCGCTTTCGAAGCCAGCCCAGCGCTTTGTCCATAGGCCGTACCAATCGAGATTGGCGGTTGCCAATGGCGGTATAGCAGACTTGCGAAGGGTTCTCGCAAGCTTCATCAGCGATGTGAACTTCAGAGAATGGAGCATAGGTGGGAAGGAGGCTACCACACGATCGGCAACATCATCCAGCCTGTCAAATCTGGACACACCAGATTCTTCCAGAACACGTTTCATCATGTCCATGGACGGATCCCACAGTCGAACCAGAATGTCGGCGATGCCAGGACAGAAGCAGAATGCATAGGCACAAGTTTTGCCGCAAAAAGTGACCAGACTAGCTGCGGCGTTTCGAAGAGACATTTTCTCCACGACGAAGGACATCTGTGAGAGGAGGTTTTGGGTGAAGATGTTCCGTACATTGTGATAGACAGACTCGGCGAGGAAGTCGGACGAGTTCGAGGTATTCGAGGACGTGGTCGAGTTCGAGGCAGTTTCCACACGGTCTGCAAGTGCGCAAAAAGGAGAAGGCGAAAGCCTCCACTCAGGCCTTTCCATAATGCCCGCGATGCCATCGAGAATGGCTGGACGATCGGTGCCGGATATTGACTGATTGTTTCGGCCTGCTACCAGCTCCAACAGTCCCGTCCACCATCCGTTGAGAATATTGACGCGTCGGTCCACGTCTTCTGCTCGCAGTCGGTGATTCGATGGGTGTGCGGCGTACGTGCGTAAGAATGGTAATAGGGTCGTACGAAGGACATTTGCTTTCAGCGCGATGGACTTGGACTGAAATCTGTGTCATGTTAGCATTTGGTTTCCTGGGTTTGTGGTGCTCCTCACTTTCGCAGATCCGCATCGAGCGTCCGGAACACGGTCCAGAGCTCGTCTTTCTTCCGAGGCTCCGTCTTGACGCCCTTGAAATTCTCGTGGGAGACGTTGCGCGGTAGTGGGGGCACAGCAGTAGGGCTGAGCGGAGTCGGCTGGTGCGTATTGAGAGGCAACTGCTCTGTCGAGAACGACGTGGGGATAGCGGGCACGGGAGGCACAATAGGTGTCGAGCCAAAAATGCCACTGAGTCGCTTGTTCTTCTTGTGCACGGGTGCTGGCTGCTGTGGTTCGAAGATAGCGGTGTTCGCCTCAGGAGTCTCGGGAATGCTGACGGTGTTCGCCGCTGTCTTTCGCTTATCGACCTCTAAAGACTTCTTTGTACCATCCTCCTTCTTTGAGTTCAGCTTCTCCCGGGCTGGCGAAGAAGAGGACTTCCGTGATTGCTGGTCTTGCGAGACGATCCATGACTTCCTCCGCAGCTTCGACATGGAGCGCGCGGGAGAGCTGCTCGGTGGAGACTCGGTCTGCTTCACGGCCTCCTTGGTTGCATCCTTGCGACCGCGCTCGGCCTTCTTGTCTGCTTTCCGCTCGGTGGACGGCTCTCGGCTCTTGCTGGAGAAGGGGAGGAATCTCGACGACCGACGCGAGCTGTTGGCTGGGCGCAGCGGGGGCATCTGGACTGCCTCGAGGTCGGGGGCTTCTTCTGACGAGGGGCTCGACCCACCCGAGCTTTCTGAGGAGTCCTTCCCATTTGCGTCCCGTTGAAGCTCTTCTTCAGAAATTGTGCCTTGTAGTCCCACGACTGGCGTCTGATCTAGGTCTTTGACTTTGGGGAAGTATGTGTAACTGCACAAATCAGTCACGTTGAACATGCAGTTCAAACATGGCCAACTCACCTTGCGGCCTTGGTCATCTGCGGAGCATCTGGTCCTCGCGGAGGCTGCGGGCCGACTTCAGAAGCGGCCCGATTCCTCCCCCGGAAGGCGCTGGAGAAGATGTTGTGGCCGCGACTGGGAGGAGCGACAGCGACGGGCATGGCGGCGGTGGTGAAGGGTGATGTGACCAGTAGCCAATGGCGAGTGCCCTGAGACCAAGCTCTCGATTAATGCGGGTGAAGGTCCTAGGCTCTCATGGCGAGAGAGCGAGAGTGCGGCGCAGTCTGTCAGGCAAGCAACGCAGTCGGTGAGGTTGCAGAGATAATCGGGGCGGACGAGATCAGGATCAGCGATCTTCACTGCCAAACGTCACAATGGAGTGTGGCCGTGGAACCGGGAATCAGGCGGGTGAAAGGTCGACGGACGGTGGGTGTGCGTATGCGTGAAAGCGAGTGTGTTCACTTGTGCTGGGGGCCGGTGATAGCGAGCGGTGGTGAAGAGACTGGCCTGGGAACGAAACTGAGGCTGATAGTCATTACTGCAACGCCCGCCTAGTGCGCTGGTGGATGAATGATGGGCTAGTGGCACCTGCCCCGGTAGATCGTCTAAGATTGGAACAGACTGCGGTACACCTGCGGACGGCAATCCTCGAACCGTTTCCCACAACACAATCGTCATAAATCGCCTCAAATCGATCTGCTGACTCTATTTTTCGAGTGGCGCCCTCGTCACTCTATCCATCTTCGCCTCACACTGTCCACAATCCAGCAAGCGACTGCGCAGCTATCTGCATCGGCTACATGTGGCTCGTGCCAGGCAGCTCGCCAATGCTGTAACAGTGGACCCGGTGAGCCTTGATTTCTCGCGCGCTGATACTGTAATTTCCTGCCTCAACCATGTCCACATCCCAGACATAAAGGCCAACTAATAAGGAGCAGAACGTTACGGAGATGACGGGCCCCCTGTTCGGCGGGTGCTTACCGCTTGCATGTCGAGTCCGCACAAGTCTTTGTGATGTTGTGTATCGCGGTGCGCAGTGCTGAGCTCTAGCATTATTCGCTTCGTTACGCTAGATATCCGAAGTGCATTGGTGTGGATGCAGCTTGCTGCAGCAGCCGAAGCTCCGCTTCTCAGCCTCCACTACGCCCAATAAGACCCATTGCCTTGTATCTGCGTCTGAGTCGCTCGGCATCGGACCTGCAGTCATAAGAACCATCCGACTTTCCGAGCTCCTGTCTGACGCTTTCTGTAGACTGGCCATGTGCACGCGGGCGGTGCAGCTGGATGCATGGAGACGTCACTTGATTCGCCAACTGTACAGCCAGTATCATCTATATGACAAGCGCCGATCGCCTGCTTCCGATACATGCATTTCGAGGTCATACGTGGAAAAGGCGTTCTCACTTACCACCAACTCGGTGCTGGAGGCCGAGCGTGTTAATGTCCGAATCTCCATAGTTTTTAAGCCCTGCCATATTAATGCATCGCTGCTTACGCCGGCTTGTACCACGGTCAACAGTGGCTCGACGCCCCAGGTGTGTCTTCCGCGTTGACCTAACAAGTACATTGGCGCTTGCATGCCACAAGAAGCTGTTTACTTAGCATTCAGCACATTAGCATTAGTACTGGGCAGTCTCTGAGAGTCTGGTATGTCAACAGTGATTGCCGTGGTCCATTGCTTGAGAACAGCACCTGCATCTGGTTGGTGGAGGATACGTCACGTGATTGTGATGTACATTTCAGGATCTATCGTCGTTGGATATAGACACAACCGCTGATATTTTAATACATGACCCCTATCTGACAACTGATACGTCTAGTGGGTTGCGCCGGGCGTGGTGATCGACTCGTCCTCCTCCTCGAACCAGTCCTCCTCAGGCAGGACCGCGCCCTCCTCACCAGAAGCGCCCTCAACCTCGACCGACTGGGTCTCGTATGACTTGAGCTCGCTCGCAATGTCGGCCTCCTCGGGAGATGTGGGGGTTTGCGGGATGGTGAACTTCTGGACAGAGCCCTCGGCGTCGGAGGCCTTGACCTGGGGGACCTTGTAGTTCTTCAGCTCGCGGAGGTAGAGCTCCTGCACCAGATCGGCTGCGGCACCAATTGGGTCAGTACTGTCGGTATTCGAGCGATTGGGATGAATCACCTGAGCGGACGGCCGTGGGAGTGATGAAGGTGCGGCGGGCAACGAAGGCAGGTTGCTGCCGGGCGACGCGTACGAGCGCCTGGCGCTGTAGGGGGTCAGTAGGTAGCTCCAGAGAAGCGGCGTGAAGGTCGTACCGAGGCCCTGATGGATTGCGCAAGCATGGTGTTGGATGTAGACGGGGTGGGAGCTGTCAATGGGAGCTTCGGAGTGATGCAGTGGTGTTTTTCGACCCAAGCCGACGATGAGCCGCAGCCGAAAGCGGATTAGCGCGGCCCCGGGCTTGGCAGTCATGATCCGTGGCTGCCTCCATGGCTCTCTCAGTTCTTCTAGCAGGCTCTTTGTCTCACGCCGCCTCTCTCCTCCACCACACACTCGCTCCCTGTGTCCCGACCGCGCACACAGGCTACCCGGTGTTGGACGTCCACTCCTTTTCGACAGGCCCAGATATCAGACCGTGACCGTGACCGTGACTGTAGAAGAACCCCATAACGCAACCTCCGCCATGTCGTACGCACCCGATGGCAGAGTCCTTAGCCCTGGAGAGGTCTACGAAGCTCCCAGTCTGCCCAAAGCCGAAGAGGAGTGGCGCGAGGACCTCAACGTCACTTTAATGTGCCCCGATTGTCGTGAGAATGGTATGCCCATAGCAAAGTTATGAGCGCTGCCTGGAACACCTCGCTGACTTTCGGGCAGTGAGTCTTGATCCTCATCGCATAGCCGTCGCCGACGGCTTTCTGGGGATGCGCCACTCGGCCCCCCTACATGTAGATATTTGAACTAACCATGTCGTCATTTTCAGCCACCAAACCTCGTCGAAGAGTTCAGCAGCGGCGACACTGTCTGCGGTTCCTGCGGTCGCGTGCTCGGCGAGCGCGGTATTGACACTCGCTCTGAATGGCGAACGTTCAGCAATGACGACCAGGGTAAGCATGATCCTCAGCAGGCTATGTACAAGCTGTAGGCTAACTCTATGTGCGCAGGCAACGACGACCCGTCACGGCACGTAACCAACATTTGCGACCGCATTCTTGGATCTTACTAACCTCATCACAGTATCGGTGACGCTGCCAACCCCCTGCTCCATGGCTCACAGCTAGCGACCGAGATCGGCTTCGGCGACGGAGGCCTGCGTGTGCGAGAGCTGTCGCGCGCGCACAACAAGTCGAACCACGATAAGGCGAACAAGTCCCTTCAAGCTGCGTACAGCCAGATTGCTACACTGTGCGACTCGCAGAACATCAGCAAACCGACTGCTGAGACGGCCAAACTGCTCTTCCGTGTAACGGACGACCACAAGCTGTTCAAGGGCAAATCGCAGGATGCCATCATTGCGGGTTGTATCTTCATCGCCTGCCGTAACCACGGACAGCAGCGTAGTTTCCGCGAGATCTTTAAGATGACGAACGTGTCCAAGAAGGAGGTTGGCCGAAGTACGTATTTTTCCTTGCTCAAGGACTTCTGACTAATATGCGTCCACCAGCTTTCAAGGCACTTGAGGCCTTCCTGCAGCGCCAGCAGAAGTTGTCACTTGGTCCAAAGACAGCCGGCAACGGCGCTGTTCTCGATACCAGCAATTTTGCGACCGGCGGAACCACCAACGCTGAGAACCTCATGCCCCGCGCCTGCGCCAAACTCGGCCTCGAGACCTACGTGCAGCTTGTTGCAGAGGAGTGCGCGCGTGTTGTCACCGAACAGGGCATCGCTGCTGGACGTTCGCCCCTCTCCATCGCTGGTGCCTGCCTCTACCTCGTCTCGCATCTCATGTTGCAGCCCAAGTCTCCCAAAGAGATTGGTCTCGCCGTTGAGGTGTCTGATGGCACTATCAGGACTGCGTACAAGCTCATGCACGCACAGCAGGACAAGATCATTAAGGAGGACTGGATTCGTCGTGGTGGCGACCGCAACAAGCTTCCCCCAGCATAGGCGCTGTCAATGTCGAAGCCAAAGGAGTTGAGAATTTTGCGCTATTGAAGTCTATCGCTCATGCAATCAGACTGTATATCTGCGCGGGTGGGTCATCATCTATTTCTTTTCTTCAACCTGAACTTAGCGAGCATGGGTGGAGTTTGGGATCACGTACGTCTTACAGACTGACAGCGAGGTTATCATGAAAATTGCAGAATGGGTCTTTCTTTAATATGGAAACTGCAGAACCGGTCTTTCTCTCCTTGGGAAGCACAGGATTGTTTGGTTTGCTCTACATCGAATCTCTTAAATCAGTCTTTTCCTCAAATCTTTACATACCCCCTTTCCATAGATAGGTGCATCACAATATCACGGCGTTTGGGAAAGAGGTTTTCTTTTTGCAGATCGTGTGAGTCCGTGAAGTGTCGCTAGCCCATATCATCGTGTTCTTCGCGCTTCTAGAAGGCGCGGAATCCATGATCGTGGATCCGGCTCATGCTAGCGTTGGTACCTGGCGCTGGCGGCCCAACTACCACAAAAGCGTAACCCAACGGTAGACTACTAGAGGGTTACCATAATACTGGATTACGATTCTTTAGCTTCTTGAAACGAATCGTTGCAGTCAAGAAGTTTTCATGATAA
>AJMS01009970.1:0-11991 GCA_000263175.2 Phaeosphaeriaceae sp. UM 1110
GCGCGGAGTATGTCAGCTTCAGACCTATCTTTGGGGCAGGACGGTGAACTTGCAAGAGTATGCTTTCATTGCACACTTCCAGAATTGCTGGAGCTTGTTCGCTGTGGCGTACTTAACAACAGCCAACTGCAATGTCTGGTTGAAGAAACCTTCGATGGTGAAAGCGAAGATGAAATTCATCTCTGCTCAATAGGAGCTGCGCAGCACCCAAGTCTCAGATTCGGGTCATGAAATTATAGCACTGAAGTTTTGAAGAGGCTGTGCTATAATCGCTCAGCTGATGATATTGCGTTGACATACATTCCAAGGGATATGATACCTAGGCACGAGTAGCAGTGTGGGAGCGGCGCAATTGAAAAGCAAAAAGATTGAACGTCTCGTGACAGATTCGAACGCATCAGCAAAATAGAAGACCTTACTAAGAACACCAGTAAACGAGGAGTGCGCAAACCCGACTCGGGCAGGACATGCAAGTATCCCGGCTCGAACCTTTCTGATCCTCTTTAAAGAATTCTGAATAACTTAAAATACACATACACATAGTAAATCTGAATATCAATTATAACAGATATTGTCTTGTTGCTATAATAATGCGGAGACGTGCTGTTTGATTGTGGGTCTAGCACGCGCTAACGATGATTTGCAAACGGAGTGAATTTGGGCAGTAGGGGAGACTGCATTATGAGTGACTTGGTGCACGTCATTTCGTTGTTTGTGTGGAGGTACATCTGTGCATTCGTCTACTAAGTGAAATGAAAGCCTCGAACCCTTTCAGGGATGAATGTTGTGAAAGCTTTTATTCCTGCTGTAACACCAGATCCAACACCCACAGTACATTGATAGTGGGCGACTTACTGTGCTATTGCATTTCACCTCTTTGTGGAATGGTGATGCCGTGCCCAACGATTCTAATCAGATAATTCCTGAGATGCTGTTTTACGATGGACCTGGTCTTCAATGACACCGCACATGCCATCTGAATTTGACTTAGAAAGTTGTTGCTACTCATTCTGATAAGGAATGCTTTCATTGAACCTCAGTTCATATATCAACATGTTTCTTTGCGTAGATCATAAAATGTAATATTCCTAGTAGAGCAATAAGATACAACACAGTCCTAGTTGATGCTCGCAAATTCTGTGTAACAACATATCAAGTGTTGGCTCATCTTGCCAGTTGGCCCAAACTTCAGATCTCACCCCAAGAGGATATCTTTCCGTGCTTATCTTCTCGTGCCGTATCTGTCATGTCTCCGTCGTGCCGCCAATGTCTTGACCAATTAGACCTCAAACTGAGCGAGCAGTGTTGGTTGTACTAAGTGAAGTGGAGATGCAAGGTTGATCATAGTCAGGATACTTTGCTAGTTTGATACAAGACTTGATAGCGGAGAGACCTTGAGACCAAGAAGCTTAAGTCAATTGATGCGTTAGACAATGCAAGCCTGCTTACTGGGCGAGGGTGAGAGCCGTTAGCGTAGCTCCTATCCGCATTTGACTCTAGCTGGAGCACACAACGCGATACTTCCGTCACAAGAGACACGCGTCTCTCGACAACGACATGCAATATGCGACTCACGCAAATCCTCTTGGGGGCGCGGAGACTTGAGCCTACAGCGAGGTTTTCCCTAAACGCTAAGCAAGGCATTTTGCGGACATTTGTGGGCTTGACGGAGGCTGAAAGTTGTTGATAGAAAATCATTACCTCTGAACAACAGCAATGTCAAAGAGACCCTCGTGGTCAAACAAATCTATCTCAGTTCCGTTATGTTATGAATGTATCACAAGACCCAACCCTTCAATCAAAACTATCATATTTCCACCCAGCCACCGTCATCCACCCATTCACTGTATCCCGCCATTCCCTGCACTCTTTCATCGTCGCATAGGGCTCCTAAACCCCACACCACCAAAAGCGCTTCCCTTCTTCGGCGTCGTCATAGGTTCCGGCGTATCCCTTCCTGTCGCGCTCGCACCCACCGCAGCTCCAAACTTGCCGTTATTCCCAGCTGTACTCGCCCCGCCACTGCCTGGTGCCTTGAATTTGACCTGGCTACCTGTTGCGTAAATGTCGTTAAGCATAGGCTCCAATACGCCCGCATCGACGAACTCTTCGTACTTCCTCCACAGCTTAAGCGCCGTCGTGGCGTCCTCGATACTGTCATGCGTATCCTGTTGAATCTGCTCTTTGAGGACGCACCAAGCGAGGAATTTGAGGTTGAGTTTGCGCTTGAAGTCTGCGAGGAAGAAGAGGTTGCTTGTATCCACTACCTGTGCTTTGGGCACATGGATGTTGATTGTGCGGAAATCGTTGGCGAGCGAGTGTCCGACAAAGACGCAGCCGAGGTTGAGAAGCAGCCAAAGCTTCTTGTAGGCGTGCTTGAGACTGACAGGTGCGTGAGGTGAGGTCTCGCGATTGAGGTCGCCAGGGGAGATGCCAGACCATTCGGTCAAGTAGTCAACGACCTTTTCGTTGACTGCGATGTAGTCGTCAATGAAGGGGAGGCCGGCTAGTTCGCCTTCACCACGACATACTGAGACTCGAGCTAGACCTTTTCGGTCTGGGCGGATGGTCTGTCTTGTTCCGTCTGCTTTCATCTCAATTTCCTCAGCTTGTAGTCTGATGAATTCAGCATCGATGGCTACGGGATAGCCGGGACGAGGCGTTTCTGTGGATGACTGCAAGAGTTTGAACTTGTCATCTGGCGGCGTTGGATTTGACGACCACCATCGATACAAGATGGACGTGTCGAGATTCTCCTTCCACGAATCGTCAATCTTGTTCCTAGCTGACTTGAGTTGATATGTCAACACGGAAGGCAGCTTCCAGCTTGGCTCGAACCGTAAGGCTTCTTCCTTGGGTATGGGTCTGACTAGGAAGTCATTGAACAGATGCCACTTGTCTTCAGCCTCTGGATCGCGAGACGATGGACCAGTATTGATAGTCGCAACCAGATGAGGCTTCTGGTGTTCCCCGCTGTTTATGTCGGACACGACACCAACCAGTTCGTAGACCATAATATCAAAGACGCCACGTTGCAAATGCAACTTGAGATCCTGGCCTTCGAAGCAGTAGAACTGGCCTTGGTCTACTATGATCCCAATCTCCTGCGGCAGCCAATTAGGAATAGACCACAGAAGCTTGGCTTCGTGGCTTTGTATCGCTGCGTTGAGCATTAGGACACCAGGGACTGATTGTATCGTCTTCCTTTGAACCATTTGCTGGTATCGATTGCACTTTGTGCACCATCCTCGCGTCTGGTCTTGCCTTTCTACACTTGCTTTGAGTATTTGTGAGAATGTAGGTCTCGGTATTCTTGTGTTCTTCATCACGTGCTTCGCCGGATACACGAGGTCGTTGACAAAGTTCTTGCCGCCCCTTATAGTCTCATTGGCGCACTGCGCGCATCGCATGCTCGCCCTTGCTTGCGTCTCAAGAACGTGGTCCAGAAGTGATGGTCCACCCTGACTCGGTAGCAGCTGGCGAAACTCTTCAGAGATCTTTTCGAGGAGGAAACGATTGAGGTTCTGGATCATGCTAGTGAGCGCTACATTGGGCGCGAGCTCTTCCAATAAGTTCAGCGATACAGCGTTGGATAATCCGCTAAACGTCTTCAGAAAGTTCGAAGCCTGGCAGTTGAGTCCGGTGGCCTTTTCCAGCATGTCGATCAAAAATCCAAGTTCGCAGAGCAGACACGATTCGAATAGGCACGGAGATGCTGTATGCTGGAGAGCAAGATTTCGAATCAACGGCGTGAAGCGGAAAAGTTGCAAGAGTGAGTTGGCGTAAGAATTGGTGATGTGCGTCTCAAGGCCCGAGAATGGTGTCTGGTTGTAGTATGCGAAATCGAAATCGTCCACACCAAATTTGCTGTACTTGATCTCGACATTGCCATACATCGCAGGAACGTCTTTGCGAGTCACATCATCCAGATGAAGGTCGGTCAAGGTCTCCATGGTCTCTACAGCCTTCTCGTCAGACTCGTTGGGCGATTGTGACGTACGAGCCTTTTCACTCAGGAACTTGGGTGGTGTGAGGGAATCGATTGATCGATCCGTGTGCCTAGTGATCTCAACTTGATTTCTGCGCTTGGTCCTTGGGTTCTTTGCAAAGAAACCAATGTCTGTTCTTGTCATGCTGTTCAATATCACACTGTCAATTTTTGCTGGCGGCGCACCAACTTCAAATACCATGTGACTTGGCCAGCTTGAAAGCAGAGTTTCTTTGTAATATGGCATGCCGACTGTGTTCAGAGGTCTGTCATAGTTAGCATGATTACAGCCAAGGTGCAACTCTGACTTACGTATCGAGGCTCCAATCCATGGTGGGCGGTGGTATGGAATGATCTGCAAATTCGGTAGGGTTGCTGTACTCCGGAAAGTGTACCTTTGTCGGTGAACCCCACAGGTGGATGTGCGAGTTTGAGTCGGCCAATGCAAATGCTTCGCCGGACGGTGCCATCTCAAACCCAGCGAGATAAGAGTCGTACAGGTTAATCTGTCTCAAGTTGGCCGAGTCTGGATTCATGAGATCGATGACCTGCATTTGTCCGTTCTGCGATGCAATAATGGCAGTAGTGGACATGCGCGGGTGCATTCGCACAAAAGCAGCGCCAGTATGGAACGGAATGGGCGGTAATTGTTTCAAGGTTTTCAACGAGAACACGTTCGTAAATGGGTCCAGCATGTATGCATATTGCTGTCTCGGAGACCAACCGCACGTGGCCAGAAAGTCGCCCTTCGCGTCCATATCACTAATGCTGCCGGTATGACCCTCAAACACCTTGATGACGGACAGCGATCCAGAGTCAAGGATATGTATACCGCCATTCTTAGTCGCGGCGCAAAGGTACTGGCCTGCACGTTTCATGATGGTGTACTGCGCATCCACTGGGAGCTGGGCAAAGTCAGCGACTTCTTTTGCACTGCGCCGGTAGACTCACAGTGTCGGTAATTGTTCCCTTCTCCACATCGACCTTGAACATCTGCTCCTGGCATCCTGCGATCAGAATCTCTCGCGTTCCCTTGGAGGTGAAATTCATGCATTTCAGGTCCTTGAAGTCTGGATTCCTGTGTGTCTCGCATCAGTACACACGACTGCTCCCGATCTCCTTGTTCGTATCGCACGTACGTGAGGTGCCATTGTGTCAACCCGCGACGGTGGGAGTAGTGAACACTCTGTCTGGAAATGGACAAGACGCCTTTATCGGTGAAAAGGAACTGTTTGACAGCACCGTCGGTGGTTGCATGTCCGCGGTAGGACGTGTAGCGCTCGAGCTGTGGGCCGTATAGCGATGTTACGCGTCCCTGTTCACGCATCAGCTGTCATGTATGTCGGCACAGTGCGGACAACGTACTCACTTGGTTGGTACCCGTCCATAGCAGCTCTTGCGTTGTGTCGAATGCGAATGTGGATATGGGTACGGCAGGATGGTGTGGCCCGGATGAAGGGAGCTGAGCTATTGCTAGCTATGCGACAGTCAGTGCATGTGCTAAAGCCTGAATCATTTCCTGTGGATGAACGGGTTGAGCACGCATGTTGCGCATGCATTTGTGCTGGGTGGAGCTATACCTCGTCCCAGTCCGCTTCCATGGTTACAATCCCACTGTCGAACTATTCGCACTCGACACTACACCCGACATGGCTCATTTCCGCGGTGTGCCTCCAACAGGCGCGTCTGGAGGCATGTGTTGTGGGGTGAAGTTCGAAGCTCCAGCGCGGGATGATGCGCGACTCGGTGGGGCACCTTCGAACAAAGCTCCACGCCGTGCCGGGAAGCGACCTCCAGCTTACACCATACAGGCTCAACTTTCAAACATCCACGACATATTAGTACAGATGTTTTTCTGGCACACACGTCAAACACAGTGGAAAGCTTCGTATGGATTCAAGCAGACGTCAAATTCTCGGGAACCAGGTTTGCATGTATGGACACGAATGATAGTAGTGGTTGACTATCTACCCGAAGAAACCCTTCCATATACCGAATTATGCACTAATGCAGTCCGAATGACCGAAACCTGGGTAATAGAATGCACAGGGAAAGACCAATAGTGGTATTGTGGTATTCGGTTGACAGCCGAACTACCAGACTACAGTTTGCTTACCTTGGAAGAGCCAAGTTACATAGTCTCCACCAGACTTCCCAAGATGTTGTGCTTAAGCACGGGGGTATCGAAAGCTGTTGTGATGTCGTGCGTAGAGTGTGCCAAGAGACTACGAACAAGCGGGCACAACGCCGTACTGAAGAAATGCTCGCATATACAGGTCGTAACGCCGTGATGTTGTAGAAGGTCGATTTGCCAGTCGTGCGCCATACTCCGAGAACATGAAAGCCTGTTAGATATCAGCCCAGTTCAATAAAGCGAAAGCTTTAAGCTTTTTGCAATCCAGGCCGGAAGCATATGTCACTACGATTCCTTGCACCGGTAGGACGGCCTAGGTCTGCAAGATACGCCGAAAGGCAACGTAAGCAAGGTAGCATAACTTGGCTATATCTCCACGTACCTTCAGTGGGGAAACCGCTTGCGACTCTGAGGAGCAGACTCTTTGTACTCCGCGTCGTTCTCCATATCAGCCTTGTGGTCATAGCGGACGCGCTTGTGGGTCTCGGTCATGCCCTTTCCGGAGCCAGTAAAGCCGACTGTCACAGTGTCAGTACGCATGTCGTTCTGCATAGCCACTCAACTTACCGCGGCTGCCAGCGTTTTGATTTGTGCGGAACATGGACTCTTTCTTGGGACCACCCTTCTTGTTGACTTGGTTCTGCCAGGTCTGCCATCCCTGCTGACGCTCCTTGTACTGGCGTTTGTTGTCGAGTCGGCTCTTTTTGCGGCCTGCGTCGTCATCCGCGATAGCCTTCTTCGCAGTCTGGGCGTTGGGGTTGACGAACGCAGGGCCGGAGATAACATGGGGAGTAGAAGTGACTGGCGCTGTCTGGCTAACAGTAGGCGCGGGCTCGGGTTCACGCTTCCTCTTGCTGGGAAGAGGGCGCACAGCAGCGCTATCAACCGTGATGCTCTCGTCGTACTCGATGAACTTGACCAGGTATTTGGGCGCAGAAGCAGAACCGAGAATACTTCGGATCTTGGCTTTGTACCATGCTCGATCAGACCACTGCGCCTCGACGATGTCGCCTGTTTGGAATACGACAGACACCTCTGGCTCTTGCTTCTCAACCGCCTTGCCCATTTTGGGGTGCTTGGTGACATCGTACTTTGCTGCGGCGGGTTGCGGGGCCTGGGGCAACTGAGCCTCAAGTTCAGCGAGCTCTGGGCGGAGACGGGCGAGCGTGGACTCGTGCATAGCGATGGCTTTCACCGCCTCCACTTTGTAGCCCTCGACCTCCTCGTTGGGGCCGAGTTCGAGCATCTCGTCCATTTGGGCTAACTGTAGGCATAGTCAGCTGGGTCGTGCTGGGAGGCAGTGTTGGGAACCTGCCTGGCTATTCCACTCGTTCAGGCCCGCCTCCTCTTTTTTGATCGCTTCCTTCTTGAGCCACACGGCATCCTTGAGCGCTTTGATGTCTGCCATAGTGTCTACTATCTGTGTGTGTATTCTCGGGTGAGGATGTGATCGCAGTTGCGGCGGTAAAGTTTCAAGGTTGTGAAGAGTAGCGCTTGAGGAACCCGCGCTGTGACGAAGCTTGGCGCGGCCCCACCTGCCATGGACCCTGATTCCGGCCCTAGCCCGTATCGACCGACAACCACTGTCAAACACCTGCGATCTGCAGCTGTGCGTTTGGCACGATGTGCACCTGTCAAGGCGAATTCCATGGTGACTCGTGAATCCACTTGAGCCTCTAGGCGAACCTGCAGCTTCTCTGTCCCTGCGTTGCTGCCTACGTCATCCGAGTGGCAATGTCTTGGATGCGAAGGATTTATGAGCAGTCGACCACGAGTATTACTCGGCCTGTTGATGCGCCGGTCCGGAGCATCGGTGCAAATGAAGAGGTCGCACAAGAACCACACTATATGTCTCAAGAGCTGACCACCGCCATCATCTCAAATGAAATCCATGCAGCACCTTGAATACTGATGAGCAGGGCATGGCTTGACTCGAGACAAAGAAGCATGGGTACGCGGTAGGGCTGCACAGTGATGTCGGATGCCGTTGGAACCAAGCCTCCGACGATAATGTAGCATTGCAACACGCACGCACCGGGAATGCAGTGAGCACTGCGAACATGGGAAAATCTCTGCCCTACCAGGAACAGGCATCAAGCGACATGCTTTGCGTCTTTCCCTGTTTGACGTAGGATTTCCATAGCCTTCTCCAAATCTGAACCCCACCATGATTTATCAGCAGCTCGCGCCCTTTTATCTTCGCCGCCCGCTTGCGACACATCCCCCCGCAGCCAATCACCACGCCTCGTTCTGCAGCTGCGCAGCCGCTTATTCGCCGCCTAGTGCACAGCTTACTCCGAGTGCGGGCGCTGCTGCGACGAAACGACTGTTCCAAATTTGCCCTGGGTCACTGGACCGTGGCCGCCGGGACTAGACCATCTGGCTTCGAGGCTCCCAGCCCGCCATTGTACACCTTTCCTCCTCCACCGTCATCGCCCGCAGACCTGAAACTCGCACAACTGTCGACTTTGTCTCTCTCGCGGGGACCCAGATATCGGCTGCGCCCCGTGCGCGACACCCCTCACGTCTCCCCAGATAGCCGCTCCATTTGACGACACTCCCGTCTCGACCCGCCGCACCAGAACCACCACCGCCGCCCACGCTTGTGCCCCAGGCCGCTCCACATACTTCTCAATCCTCCCCGTCACCTGGAACCTCGCGCCTGCTATCGCAATGGCAGGAACAGCCAACGACTTCCAGAACGGCGCGCCCTTCTATCTCGATGCAACTCAGCAGGACCTTCTGCTGGCTGCACTCGCCTCCAACAACCAGAACCCCAACGATATCTTCGCAACAGGCTTGAACAACGCACCTGGAGGCGGCAACTCACAGTTCCCATACAATACCGACAATGTCGACCCCTCCTTCTTCACATCTCCACAGCAGAACACCCCCGCCAACGCCTTCACGAATGGTAGCATCGAGGAGAGCCCGTTCGTCGACTATCTCGACGGCGATGGTTTCGACTTTGACAATGCCGACGACGATGTTATGATCGGTGCACTTCCCGGAGGTTCGCCAGCGGGCAAAAATGGAGAGGACGCGAAGAGGAAGAGCCCCGACGATGATGCCGACGACGACGAGAACGGCGGTGGTAAGCGTAGAGAAGGCGACGATAAGCAGGCCAAGAAGCCTGGTCGCAAGCCGCTGACCTCCGAGCCCACGACAGTACGTTGTGCCTGCGCGGCATGTTCACCGTGATTACTGACGCAGCATGTAGAAACGCAAGGCGCAGAATCGAGCTGCCCAACGAGCCTTCCGCGAGAGGAAGGAGAAGCATCTCAAGGATCTTGAGACCAAGGTCCAGGAGCTGGAGAAGGCTTCCGATGCTGCAAACCACGAGAACGGCCTGCTCCGTGGTCAAGTGCAAAGGCTGCAGATGGAACTTCGTGAATACAGGAAGCGATTGTCCCTCAACAGCAGTGGCATCAACCGCAACCCACCACTTGCCTCTGGCTTCAGCTCAATGCTCAATACTGGCAACAGTAACAACAGCAACTTTTCATTCGAGTTCCCGCGATTTGGTGGACTTCCTGGTGCCCAACTACTGGACAATGGCCCACTGTCGAAGACGAAGAATTCTTCGGCTTCCTCGCAAGCCTCTGCTCGACATAACAGCACCGGTCAAGGCGTCAGTCCTGCGACACAGGCCAACAGCTCTTTCACAAACTCGCCTGATCCAATCGGTGCTAGTCCCAGGACGAACGGCACACAACGCAACAACAGCGCGAGCGACTTCTTTGGTTTCAGCAATAAGAACAACAATGCAGCAGCAGCCAGCAACGTCAACCGTGGCAGTACTGATAGTGTGTCCACAACACAGTCGCGCGTGTTCCAGTTCAACAGCGGGTCTTCTACACATTCAGACTCGCCCTCATCCTCGACGTCGCCAACTGCTGGGCAAGACTCGTCGTGCGGCACTTCGCCTGAGCCTAGCCATACTTCGCCCAGTCAGCCCAAGGATACGATCGCAGATGGATATGTGTGTCATGGCAATTCGGAAGGTGAGGTCCTCTTCTGCGAAAAACTCAACATGGCCTGCGGAAACCCTCGTAACCCCGTGCCTCGTGCGATGTCCCAATCTGACGACAAACCATCTCCTGCAGTCATAAACCCCGCCATGAACGCCGCCAATTCCCCCACCCCGCAGATCAACGGCTTCGATTATCTTGCGAACCAAAACGGCGGACAGTTCGATCCTACTCTCTTTGGTGAATATCGCGATACACAAAACGCCATTATTGGTGATGGCGATTTCACCGGTGGCTTCTTCAACGATGCTTTCCTCAACGCTGGTTACGGCAGCCCCTTCCACTTTGGCGATACACCCGCGGTGCAGAAGCCCAACCCTCTCGAAGAGATTGAGCGCATTCAAGACGGTGAAGATGAGGTGGTACCTGGCGAAGACATCAATTCGATGCTCAATTGCCACAAGATATGGTCAGTATTTTCCTTGTCACCATGTTTCTTGCACACTAATGATTGTACAGGGACAAGCTCTCAAGTCGCCCAGACTTCAAAGACGGAACTATCGATATTGACAACCTCTGTTCCGAGCTCCGTGCGAAGGCGCGCTGCTCTGAGAGCGGTGTGGTGGTGGATCACAAAGATGTTGAGGCTGCGTTGAAGCGCTTGCCAAAAGATAGCACTCCTGCTTAGACGCATCGATTACCAGCATGGGTAGCGCGTGAGGTGTTTTTGGTGTTTCTCTTGGGATGTTTACTGTTTTTGCAAAGTAGTGAAGTCACTCGCTAGTCCGCTTCGAAACGGGCTGAGTTTTTGCGACGATATGACGAGATTCCGGGCAGGGTGGAAATACGGCGTTTACATGATGACACGAAATGGATGGGATGGACTGAAGGGGGGGGGGGGCGCCCCCAGGATGGAAATTTGCTACAACATGGGTATACAAACTCTGCTTCCGCCATCTATAGCACGAATTGCAATACTGCAACGCTTGCGAAGTTTCTAGCACTACCCCAGCCTAGTTTGTCGTGTGGAGCAGGAACATTGTCACTCGTGACCAAGAAGACTTATTGTCATTGCTATCATATTGCATGTGAAGAGTCGGGTTCGTGGTCCCAGAGAGGCTCTTGCTATCAGTCTCATATCTAGCAGTGAGTACCTCATTTTGCAGCCAACACCTCCTGCAAGCAAAACCATGGGATCTCGAATCTTCTTCAAGTCGACCCACGCACGCTACATTCTAGAGATCCTTCACCTCCCACACCATCTCGACTCTGACCCGCAACCTGCCTCCTCAACCTCTACCGAGGACTCCTGCTCAGCAGCTTCGCGACCATAACCCTTGCGCGCCAACACGATCTTTCCTTCCCTCGGCACATGGACATCGTCGTGATCAAAGTCCCGCTCATCCCAGGATATAGCAAGGGGACTGCAGCTCTTCGGACAGGCACATTCCGGAATACTGATTATCATGTATTAGCAATCACCTCCAAAAATGCACCAAAGCGAAACCACTTTTTCAGGACCTTCGAAACAAAGCGGGGCACGATACGTACGCATCTATACGCTGATTATGCCTCAGCCACGCCACTTTGTCCGTAAATTCTAGTTCAATTCGCCCGTCTCGCGCTTGCTTCAACAACTCCGTCCTCCTGTCCTTTGTGGCCGTCTTGATTGCCCCGCTCAAGCTCGCGTGCGGAAACTTTTTGATGTGCGGGAATGCGAGGAGTAAAAGCCCGATGCGGGACTTGTACTCGCGAGCCCAGCACTCGATTTTGTCGGCAGGGGGTGGGTAGAGGAGGGTTGTGAAGTAGCGGGGCCAGGGGAGGCGCTTGATGCAGGTTTCGAGTTGGGTCATCGTGTGTGTGTGTGTGTGTGTGTGTGTGTGTGTGTGTGTGTGTGT
>AJMS01009969.1:0-11987 GCA_000263175.2 Phaeosphaeriaceae sp. UM 1110
TTTTTCCGGCCTTGATCTATGCTCAACACCATCCGCTCTGTGCGTCGTCCGCTTGAGTGGACTGGCCGATCGAGCCTTCGACCCTCCATGTATCGAGTTCTCGCCTGATGTGACACCAAGACCTGGTGCTACATGCGCATTCTCCCAACCTTCCTTGACAGGCGCCGCTCGTCTCAGAATACGGACTTCTGGATTTGTACGCCTGCCATGGAAATGATCCTCGTGTGGCATTGTAGATTCTGTCCTCGTAGGAGATGCCGAACGAATCGCACGAGAGGATGCATTACCCGGAGACGCAGTTTTCTCAGTCTTCTTGAACGAAAATGGAGAATTTAGTCGAGTTCTTGCAGCTGTTGCTTCCCTTTGTGCCTCTGAAGAATCGGCCTGATCCACAGTACAGGTAGTCTGTGGAGGCACTGCGCATGGATGCTCTACCTTCGGGGCTGGTTGCTTCGATAGAGGCGATGGCGGCCCGGTTTCGGAAGCTTTGATATTAGCCTTGACCGGTGATGACTTCTCCATTTTCTTGTCCTTTTTCTTTTTCGTCGGCACTGTCAACTCCTGCTCCTCTGCTATCGCGAAGATGATATCGCGAAGATTGATTCTCATTTCCCTGGGTCTCAATTGTGGCCAATCTTCGTCGGGCGTCATCTCACCAGTGAGCAGCTTCCGCGTGAACTCGTCAGGATCTTGGAAGAACTTTTCGGCGTAACCGAGTAAGTAAACACCGCAATCAGAAAAATTACTCTGCGTAGGTATCTGGTCTCCTTTTGGATACAGACCCTTCTCCTTGATTACCGCCTCCATGCCACGTT
Organism: Phaeosphaeriaceae sp. UM 1110; assembly: GCA_000263175.2. Lineage (NCBI taxonomy): Eukaryota > Fungi > Ascomycota > Dothideomycetes > Pleosporales > Phaeosphaeriaceae > Phaeosphaeriaceae sp. UM 1110. The sequence goes on from AJMS01009969.1 coordinate 816, forward strand.
TGGCCTTGCCTTCAGCAGCGATCCATTCTTTTAGAGCTCGTACTGCGGGAGTCCGTGTCTGGCTTAGCGAGTCCAGTATGATAACGAGAGGCTGCGTAGGGTCCCTCCTCGGTGCCATGGAGCGACGCTTCTTCGATTTCTTCTTTTCAGGTGATGCATGCAGATTGGAAAGTACAGTTTTGGATGTCGGCTGGGGATCGACGACAGACGGCGTGGCTCGCGTCGGACCTTGCTGTGAGGGCGACGATCGAGGTAAGTTGCCATTGATCTTGTCTGACTGCTTTTCTGCTGTTTGTGTCGCATCACGGTCGACGAGGTTGAGCTGAGACTCTTCATCAAACAGATTGGTGTCGTCTGTGCAAACTGTCATTGAGTCTGCACATGTGACTGGTGCATCGGAACCCTTGGCAGTACGCGATTTGGTTGCAAGTGCGTTATCGTTTTTGGCAGGGGATCCAGATACATCTGTTGTCTTCTTCGGGGATGGGTCGTCAAAGTCCTCCTCGATTGCCTTCCGAGCGATGTTTCTAACATTGCAAATGATGGCAAGATACCAATGGACTTGTTCGTTGATTGGAACAACAATGTAGTCGTGTGTGAAGATGTCATCACGAGTCCATCGCTTGACAGCCTCGTAATTGATGTACTCGCGACCGGTGTTCTGTGTGAGCCTGTTGTAGAAGAAAGTGTTGAAGAAGTGCACTTTGCTCGGCGAAACTTTGCTTTCCCTAAACAGATAGGTCATATAGAAGTTGATGAGATTGTCGTTCAAGAATTCTCCCTCGTCGAGGCGAATCAGGTCATCAAAGATTACCTGGGCCCTCTGGCGACCTTCGCCGAAAGTGAGTTCCTTCACCCAGGGGGTGCCTAACCCATGAACTACGGAAAATCTCTGCACCTCATGGTCGCGATCAGGTTCAACCGTGTCGTAAGTTGGATTAGTCGTCCGTGTGGCTCTGGTAGGCCGAGTACGCACGGGGGCTTGCGTAGTTGTGTCCGACGAATCTGCAAGGCTACGATGGGGCGGAGCTGGAAGAGCGCATTGAGTTCCGGTCTTCAATCCGTCCCAGAGAGAAGTTCCGGCAGGTTGCGCCCGTGAGCTCCTGGTAGCAGTTCCAGTGTGTGGCGCATTCTGCGCGAGCGGAGACCTCTTGGCTTCGTTTTTCTTGGGCAGCGGTTTGCTGAACATGCGCTTCATAAAATCCTCGTCCTTGTTGATGACCCCGGAATTCGCACAATAAGATGACGCATGCTTGTCGCGGAATTGGCGGAAGTGGGTCGCGTCCCTAAATTGGAGATCAGAGATGGGCTGAGTCCCGTCTGCTGTCCTCGACCCTTCCAGTCGAATGCGGCCAACATCATCAGCGCAGCACTTGATCACGTTCCTTGTGTTGATAATTGCAGGTTCGGTAAAGGCTCCATACTTGTCCATCCAAATGGATATTTCTAGTGTATGCAGGTCTGGTCCGTGCCTGAGAATCAGTGGATGTTCAGGAGTCTTTGATAGGGTAATCGTGTTGCTGTCGAAGTCGTGAGTCCTGGCCGAGATCAATGGCCATCCTTGAGCAGCCTCTTGTGCTTTGGAACTGCGTCTGACTCGACTGTTCGCAGTCCGCCCTGGCTTGGACGGTGAGCCAGTCCTGAGGGGCGCAGCCATTGTGGTTCCTGGACAATCCTGGCCTAATTCGTCGTCACTATAAGGATCGGGAATGTTTAGATTTGCTGCCCGCCTGAAGCTGCGCAAACCATCGCTCGTCCCACTGGTCTGCTGCGCGGCTGTGATAGGTTGTCCTCTGTCAGATGTAGACTCATTGATGCGGGCGTTCTCAAAGTGTCGAGATGTGATCTTCGGCTCTTGTACGCCTTGCTTGCCTTCTTTTAAGATGGCTCTCCGCGGATTAGACAATCTTGACGTACGTGCCGCGAGCATATCCTCATCTTCAAGTGGACGTATTGACGTGGTCTGGTTCTGCGGCGCGGCAGAGCCTGTTGAAGACCGTCTGGAAGAGACACGCGTCAAATCCTGCTGAAGACCCTTCTTCCCCAATCGACGGCTACGTTTCAGTGAGGCTTGGATGCCCAGAAACTCATTTGTTGACGTCGAGCCAGCTGGCAGTCCTGGAGAGGTAGATCTGCTCTCAGCACTATGGCGTGAATGTGCCGGAACAGATTGAGGCGATTGTTGAGTCTTGCGCAGTGTCGGAGGTACAGACCGATCGGGCCTTCCTACTTCTTGAACTTCGTCATCGTCCAAGAGCTCTATGATCTGTGGGGCTGTATTTGTTTCGGTTTTCCTTCGCTTCGTTGGCGATACCCTCACCGAGTGGGTGGTCTGACTTGGTCTGGACGGGGCATTGCTGGCGGGCGTTGCTGGGCTGCTATTATAGAAGTTCTCGAAAGCTGCTTGACCATTGCCCACTGTCCCTCTACCGGGCGCATAGGTGCGAGAATTCTTTCCATATGTAATGGTCTTCAAGCCGCTTGGCGCGCGCCGGGTATCGTTAAGGGTATTGAGACCTGGCTGGAAGGCTGAGCCAGAGCCGGGCTACAAAAGTCAGCATAAAAGGACATTGCAAGCCCCGATCCATTTGTGACTGCATACCTTGCCCATCGAGCGCGAGGACCGAAAGTAGGATCCAGGATCTGGCGCAATGACACGATCCGCAGGCACGCTGCTCTACATTAGCCCCAGTACATGACACACTTATGGCCTCAAGGTATTGCTGTACTCGTAATCACCGGTGAGTCGCCTCTCGTCGTCGCTGACTCTTCGCTTCGAAGTCGGCTTTGGTCGCGTGTTGTCGGACGGGCACTGGCGTCTGCTGGGCTCTTGTGGAGACGCTGGAGACGAGGTGAGATCTATGGCTGAATTCGAGCGCTGTTTTGGAGGCGTGGACGTCGACGAGGCGAAAGGGTTTGGTGGGAGGTCGGCGGGTAGTTGCGCATCGTCTGTCTGGTGCGGCATGGCGTCAGCGGGTCGCATAGAGCGAAGAGTAGACTGATTTGGGCGCTCTGGGCGGTCAGACGCGCTCCAAACTCGAGTCGATAACGAGAAACGTGGGCGTACGTCGTTTGCTTTCTCGGCGCCTTCTCCAGTCACGGCGGTCCAGAGCTGGGAAAGAAATTGGGACATCAAGAGGGCGCGGTGCTGGGTGGGCGAAGGATCATGGTTTGGAGCAGGTGAACGGCGCGCGCGACGGGGATATTTCTATAGGCGGAACAAAGCGCGGTTGCGCGCAGTGGGGCACACGAAGGTGAAGCTGCGTACCGTGTACGAGTGAATCACAACTGTGAGGTTAGTAGGTCGTGAGTACAATCGGGTGCCCGTGCGTTCACCAACATTGCATCATGGCAGGCACGGGAGCCATGGTAACACCACTTTCTTGATATCACGTCCAGTTTTGCGATAATTGAAAGTGAGCACGTTCAATGATGATCATGCAATGCATCATATTGAGCATGCTGGGTCGCACTTAGCCGCTCCTGCCTCTCGCAGATAGGCCAACCATTGATATCTAAAATACAAGTATGCAAGAACCAGGACACGCACCAGACCCGTGGGAGACGCTGACATCCCATGCCACCAACCGCAGATGCTTTCCGTTTGCACAAACGCCAAGATCGAGCCTACTCGTCGATCAGAAGAACTAGCAATGAAAGGGGTGCTCTGCCGATAGGTTTTCTTCCGGAAAGAGCCTCCACGTACTGGACAAGTCCTCGTTATATCGTAGAGCGCGTGAGATCAGAAAAAGAATGCCTGAAAAAGCGGCGGGAAGGGCTCCACTATATCATGGAGAGCATCATATTCGAACTGAACGCAAGCAGACGTTCGTGAAAAGGCGGGATTATTTCATCTTTGATCCACTTGGCCAGTGCATCGTAGGGCGCGAGCGAAATGACAATGGAACAGCACTGAAATGAACATGTCTGGACACAGGTCAGCAAGGAGAAAGGAGCGGGCTAGCGGCAAGAACTATGACCCGGTCATAATCTTGTCTCGCTGCGAGTCGTCTGTCGACGTCACTCTCCGCTTCTCCTGTCCTTGGTGATTCTTCTCGTGCCGAGCTTGGTCGATTGCTGTCCGTTGTGCGATGCTCTCGTCGTGACTGCGCCAGACAATGTTGGTACCTTCTGGCAGATTGAGGATACGTTTTACCGTTTCCCTGGGGTAATTAGCATTAGTACACAGCGCCGTTTTCTCAAGCTTACCGAATCTTGATGTTGCGCCCACCGTCGTTTTTCGTCCAGATGCTGAAGACATCCTCACCGCTGCGTACGCTAAGCACAATGCCGCACACTTCCTCTCCGGCTTCTATGAACTGGTCGCCCACAAGCGCCATCAACAGCTCCTCCCAGTAGCGGTCTGCGACGCCCTTCTTTAGGCGCATGATCCACTTGCCGCCCCTCTTGTTCTCCTCGTCTTCCCAGACAGGGCGGATGCCGTGCTTGAAGACGTTGTAGTCGCTAACTGTAGGCAGACTCGAGGGTCGCTTGAGGTGTGTATAGACCTTCCAGAACTCCTGCGCTGTGCTGAACTTGAAGACGGGCTGTATCGACTTTTCATAGTCGCTGCTCTTGGGGGTGGGAGGCCGGAACCAGACGACCCATGTGCACTTGAGCGGCCACGGCGCCTTGTAGTCGAGCTCGGCAGGCGGTCCCATGATGTCTTCTGGTATTGATGCGGCTATGGACTCCTTGCGCGCGCTATTGATAATCCTGGCGGGCGGTTTGTCTTTCTTGTCGGCGGGTGTGGTTGGTCTTGCAGCGGAGGACGAACTCGTGGTTGCCGACTTGAAGTCGAAGGCGGTCCCTGGCGTTTTGGGCGTCTTGGTTGCGGAACCAAAAGACGCAAACGCGCCTGAGCCGAGTCCAAACGCAGACGATCCTCCGGTGGTTGGTGACGCCAGTCCGCCGGTGGTGAGCGGGGCGACGCCGTTGAATGGATTCCTCCCGCCGTGCGACGAGTCGCCACCAAATCGCTTGCTCGAGGGGAAGGTGCGTTGGCTGCTGTCGGATTTGTCGTTTTGTTGGTCTGAATGCGACATGGAAAGGGAGAGCTTGCTGGTGCTGGAGCTTGGTTAGCATCTGCGAGGGCACGCGGGGGCCAGAGCGGCGTACTTTGAGCGGCGAGTCCAGAGATTCTCCCTGTTGTCCATTGTGGATTATTATAAAATGTACAAAAGATTGGACAAGTAAAATACACTGCAACAAGCTTGGTGGGAGAAATGAGCGAACAAGCAGCAGGACAGCAGAGAGCAGATGGGAGGGCCAATTGGCCAATGTACGTCGATGTGCGGGGGTGTGCAGTCGTCCGGGCAGTGTCGAGATGGATGCAACGGGGAGATGATTGATAGGATGCTATGGCAGAGTGGCGGCAAGAGACTGATTGGGGGGTAACGGTATAGCGAGGCGGGGTGTGGTGGGTGCAGTGCTGGATAGTGCTTCAAGTTCAGAAAACGTTTGAGAGGTTGGTGCACCTGCCCGGAGTGGCTTTCTCCAAGCGCGCGGCTTCCGCGTCTGGCGGTCTTGGCGCTCCGAGCTGCATTTTTCTCGCGTGCCCGTCCGTCCGCCCTTTCTTCTTCAACACCGGCCTTCTCCTCAAATCATCGCCAGCTCGAACACCCCTCTCACTCAGCTGGCGACTCCGAAGCTGGCCCAGAACGAGCCAACCCTCTTATAAAACCATCATCACGAGGGCCGCCTCTGCGGCTTCCATGATGCGGTGATGACCTAAAAGCAGGGACATTGTTTGTCACGCGCCGTGAGGCTTGATGGACACGCCTCAGCATCCCTTTGTATGTATACACGCGTGTATCTCGTAGCACATGCATCTGTCATGATGACGGTCTCTGGACCACTTCTGGTAGTCTGAGTCCCAGCCAGAATTACCTACACTATCGCCCTCGTGCGATTTCTCGGTTGGGTTTGAAGCTTCAAGGCAAAGTCTGAACATGATGTGACTTGTATTGGTTTTCAAGACATGTGTCGAACTTGGCTGATTTCGAAATCCTTTTCGCAGACGACAGGACGACGACTGGTCTCGTCATGTTCCGTGGCATCACCAGGAAGATGACCTCCACACGCGCCGTATTCGTGCACTTGATAGGAGGCCCGATCGGGATCTACCGCATTTGTACAGTGGGAGGCCGTACCCATCACTGAAGACTCTGTATCTTGTATCATGTAGCAGTAGCAAGACGTCAAAAGGACAACCAATGCCCTCTCAGTCCGACGTGCCGGTATGCTAGCCCTTCCGCTCTGACAGCGCAGACGCCCGAGGCACGGGCGGCAAACAAAGTAAACATGGGCTGCGGGGAAGTGCCAGCGGTGGAAGCGTGACCTGCATTGGTGAAGCTCGGATAACGTCATACCACAGACTTTGGTGCCCAGCCAACGCGAACTTAACTGCCCCTCCACATGGCCCATTGACCAGCGTACCTGCCTGCCGACCCATTACCGACTGCACCTTCTCACTTGATTAGTTCAGACACACTCTCCTCCCATCTCCTGCTCTCGACACTGCTGCCACCCACGACGACAACACATAGCCCACAGCAGCAGCTTTCACGTGCCAAAACACCAACTCTGTCCAGGCTACGGCCCATTCCACCGCACAACACCACCCACGTACACAAAATGACGGCACACTCGCCACAAATGCACTCGCCCTCTGCGCACCCCGAGCGGCCGAAGGGTATGTCATCATCCGGGTAGTCGACACCGCAATACGTACCTAACAGCACAGGCATCCTCAAGAACTCGAGCTCGTACCGTTCCAATTCGCAGACGTCGCCCACCACTGAAACTGCGCCACATGTCGGCTCACCTACCTCGGAGCGACCGCCGCTCGGCCGCGAGTTGTCAGAGAAGGAGATTGTGCTCGAGAATACGCTGCGCAACGCAGGTGCCCACCGCCGCTCGTCCTCGAACCCCCGCGGTCCCCCCTCGCGACGCCAATCGGGTACCAGCCCCCACCTCGACGAGAACAACCCGCAGCTCAAGTGGGACGAGGCCAACTTGTACCTCAACGAGCAGAACCGCGACAGCACGATGAAGATCGACGAGCCCAAGACTCCCTACGTCAAGCAGTACGACCCCACCGAGGACGAGGAGGAGATTGAGATGCTCGACGCAGAGCAGATCAAGGTCGACGAGCTTGACAGCAAGCCTGCGAGGAAGCCCAAGGCCGAGGAGATCCCCGAGTTCGACCTCGGTGAGCCGGAGCTGCGAGCCCGCGGCGAGTCTCAGACGCCAGAGAGCGAGAAGCGTGTCATGGTCGAGGAGGATGCCGAGGGCGACAGCGGCTACCATGGCGAGCTTCTGCCCAATGCCACCCAGGAGGAGCGTGAGAAGCACCGCAAGTTCGAGCAGCTGAGGAAGAAGCACTACGAGATGAGGAACGTCAAGGACCTGCTGGCGTGAGTGGCCCTACATTCTAAATCTTGGCACTGAAACTGACAAGCAGTAGACACCCGGATGATGATGACGATGAGGAGCAAGATTCGAGCAAGGTGCCACGCGTGCCCAACGGTCAATAGCTTGGGGGCGTTTGACATGCTACAATCATCCACGCAACTTTTCACCCCACCTTGGCATCACCAATCACGACCGACACGACACATACACACACAGCCTTTGGCTGATCACCCCTTCGCTTTTCAATACCCATCTTCTACCTCTGCAGTCTCCCTTTTGCGGCATCATGGTGGCGTTTGGGACGAGGCGCACACGGACTTTCAGGGAGTGCAATGGAGGATCGCATGTAAGTGGCACCGAGACCACTCTGGGGAACATTCCATAGCACTAGAAGAAGACTGCAACTTGGACGAATGAATCAATCGAATAACACGATCAACAATTCTTTGCTGTTTGCTGGCGACTCGCATCTCTTTCTTGCCATGTGATTGATGTAACAAGGCCCCCGGAAGCACGCCACTGCACCGCCTCGGATCTAGTGCGAGCTGCAGCTATGCGACACCAACATCAAGCTGCAACCCAAACAACCCGACACTCGTCAACAAGCACTGCATAGACTGCATCAGAAGACACCATGACACGCAATCACCCATCCCTCCGCAAGACGGCATCCAACGCCGACCTCTACTCGGATCCCTCGCCTCCTCCGCGGCCACTCCGACACGCCTACTCAACCCTCTCACGCGCACATACAACCGCCTCGCTGTCGCATCGCCCCAGGCCCGAACGGCCCGCCGAGCGAGCATGGAGCCGACAAGCAGTACAAGACGTGCGTGCTCGACACAGCATCGCGGCACCCTCATACAACCTCATCGACATCGACGAGGACATTGCCACAGCTTCAAGGCAGCAGCAGAACCCTCCACCTGTGCCGCCCAAGATTCTCGAGGTGCCGGTCCCGCAGCCGGTAGAGACCAAAGCAGCCCCCACGATATCGTCACATCCATGGCACCCCATTCCTGCCAAGTCCAAAGACGATGCGGCCAAGTACACGAAGCCCTTCACCGACTGGATGACGGCCAACCCCACCATCTTCCACGCTGTTGATGCTGTCGCGAAACAGCTCGAGGAGGGCGGGTACAAGAAGCTGTCTGAGCGCGATACATGGGACCTCAAGGCGGGCGGCAAGTACTATGTCGCTCGTAACGGCACCTCGCTGATCGCCTTTGCTGTTGGCGAGGAATACTCGAGCGGCAATGGAGCGGCCATTGTCGCTGGGCACATTGATGCGCTCACTGCGAAGCTTAAGCCCATCCCCAAGCTGCGCACCAAGGCTGGCTATGTTCAGTTGGGGGTTGCGCCGTATGCTGGTGCCCTGAGCGACACCTGGTGGGACCGCGACCTTGGTATCGGTGGGCGTGTCTTGGTCAAGGAAAATGGCAAGATCGCTACCAAGCTAGTCAAGCTCGATTGGCCTATTGCACGAATTCCCACACTTGCACCTCACTTCGGCGCTGCTGCCAATGGCCCGTTCAACAGGGAGACACAAATGGTACCCATCATTGGTCTTGACAATTCCGACATGGGTGCCGCTTCGACATCATCTGAGGGAGAATGGAAGCCCAGCGTGCTCAGTGGACAAGGTACCTTCGCTGCGACCCAACCCGAGAGGCTCGTCAAGGCCATCTCTAGTGAGCTAGGCATCACAGACTGTAAGCTTCGCACAATCCAGCCGTCTCCATAGTCCGGACTGACTTTCAACAGACTCCACCATTGTCAACTGGGAACTCGAGCTCTTCGACGTCCAACCCGCCACTACCGGCGGTCTCGACCGCGAATTCATCTTCGCCGGCCGCATTGACGACAAGCTCTGCAGCTGGGCCGCCGTGCAGGCCCTCCTCAACTCCACCCCCTCCGTCTCCGACTCCTCCCAAATCCGCATGGTCGCCCTCTTCGATGACGAAGAAGTCGGCTCGCTCCTCCGCCAGGGTGCGCGCGGCAACTTCCTCCCCAGCGTCATTGAGCGCATCGTCGAGGAGTTTGCTTCATCCGGAAAGACTCAGAGCGCACTGAGCAGGACTTATGCAAACTCCTTCTTGGTATCGAGCGATGTCATTCACGCTGTGAATCCCAATTTCCTCAACGCCTATCTCGAAAACCACTCGCCTAGGCTCAACGTTGGCCCTGCTGTTTCCGCGGACTCCAACGCACACATGACCACCGACGCCGTATCGACCGCCATCCTGCAGCGCTGTGTCGACAAGGACATTGGCGTGCGCAAAGTCGATCCAAAACTACAAGTCTTCCAGATCCGCAACGATAGCAGGAGTGGAGGAACCGTCGGTCCCATGCTCAGTGCGGCGACAGGTATCAGGGCGATTGACTGTGGTATCCCTCAACTCAGTATGCATTCTATCCGCGCAACAACGGGAAGCTTGGATCCGGGTCTTGGAGTGTTTACGTTCCAGGCCTTCTTGGAGAATTTTGAGAGCGTGGATGCCGAGTTTGCCGAGTAGGGAGGATTGTCATGAGATCGAGGAGGTCATGGACCAAGGGACATTGAGGCCCACGTGTAGTTTGTAGTGAGCAAGCGAGCGAATGAGCGAGTGACTAAGTCAATGACATGGCATCATATCTTCTGATACAAATGAGCGCCAAAGAACCGGGACCCTCTTCACTTGGAAGCAGCAGGCGCAAGGCCATGGGGACTGGAGTGGCAGCGAAGATTATGGGGGGTCCCTCAGCGCGGAGATTGATATCCATAGTTGTGGCAGTCGAAAGAAGTTTTAGTGACTAGTGATGAAGGTGAAGTGGAAGTGTTCGCACGATGTGGACGTGGCATGAACGTGGTGATGATATAGCATCGTTGGACCACCTTGCGAGTAATCGCCATGTAACAGTATAGTTCATGAGCTTCACTCCTATTCGACCGTGACGTCTGCCCTCTATATAAAAGACTCTCACGTCCCCTCTCCCTCATGAAAACCCCAAATCTCCATTTCCACATCCGCCCGCAAGAAGAACAAAGTTTGCTCACCAAGTACACAAGCTACTACTAACATCAAAATACCATCCAATCCCAACGAACCCTACCAACCATGCCCTACCCCCACCAATACTCCTACACAGGCCCCGTCGTCCCCCACCCCCGCCTCTACTACCTCGGTGATGTCTCGCCCATGGGACAACAGCTCCGACCCATGGGCCGTCCGGACCCAGAAACGTATGGATACGTGCCGAATAGTGCTGGCTTGCCATCTATACGGGGTTATTCGACGAATTTGCCAGAGCAGTGGGGACCAAGGTGGCAGCGGGCTCCAGGGCCGTGGGGCGGGTCGCAGTATGGGGGCTGGTACCAGGAGAGATAAGCCTGCGGGCTCTCACGATTTTTTGCGATAGTTCGGTAGGCATCCGCTTGTAAGAATTATTCATTCTAAGAAATGATCTCGTAGCCATTTTACCTTGAGGAGAGTGTCGACGTTTGCTACGTTTGTGTCAACTCATAGCCTTGTCTTTGGGATAAGTACAAATTTGCTCATGGAGCTAGCCTAGTGTATTGGAGAAGGAAAGACACTTGTGGGCTTATACGCTGCGAGAAACCTCCCTGATTCATAGGCTGTCAAATTTGGAAATAATATGTTGTCGCCTTGACGATCACAATTCTCACATGATTATTCTACTATACAGACAAATATGCTTCACATCTTCGTTGCCCTTTTCCACACTCCCAAAGTCCACCCCACATCTAACCCAATT